>JAUZND010009786.1:0-55410 GCA_034780555.1 Coelogynopora nodosa
GCACCAACACCTTTTACACAAATAAAAAAATTATCTACTTAAGACACTAAATCGGGAGAAATTTGCCCTGGAAGGCCTAAAATCGGGAGAATCGGGAGGGTTTTTCCCAAATCGGGAGGATTCGGGAGAAATCGGGAGCTGTAGACACCCTGTTAGTACAATTTATGGACACTCCATTTTTTATATAAATATATATATTTCAAACAATACGAAGAACTAACCGTGTCCCGTATATTTACGCATAATTTATTAATAGCATAAAAAAACTTTTACGGTTCATTTAAATTTTCAGTTTTCAGTAAATATTTGTTCTGCTAACATTTATTAAAAAATACCTGATAATACCTACAGTATGTTTATTATTTAGTAGTATCACAAAACTGAACTTACATATTAAACGTAATTTTTTTTTATAAAAAGATATTGGAATGAGCACACCAATAATAAATGAAAGCATATAAAACGATATAATTAGTTATTAACAGAAGCTAAATTGTTTAAGCCAAAAGTTCGGGACAAAAGCTATATTTCCAACTAATTGAATTAGTAAAAGCAACCATTGTTCGATTACGTTTATTGACTCGATTAATGGATTTGATAATATTAAAAAAAGTGTTAATATAAATCTAGAAAAAGTAACGAGCATACCTCTCTGGGAAAATCAACCTTTGCTCCTGATTTTAACAGCTTTGCGCACACCCCAATATGACCCATCTGTGCCGCAATGTAAAGTGGACCTGCACCGTCCTAAAATATAGAATAGAAAGGAACACAAATTTAGTTCATAATAACATATCACTACCTTTGAAGAACAATGTACAAATACGATTGATTGAATACTATGAATGGGCTCTAAAGTCCAGTAATAATATTATATTTATTTTAAATAACTCAACCATAATAATTCCAAATATTTCTGTAAATTAAGGTTTCCAGCAACAATCGAGTATACAGTATTTACTTATTGCGTTTATTAATTTAATAAAATATCTACTAACACCAAAGACATTGGAATAATCACTAGATGGGGCACTGCGGTGCCCGTGTTAGCCCTCCTACACGGTTGTAAAAAAAAATTTTTAGGTTCAGGTTATTTTTTTAGTTATAGGTATATTGTTCAAGAATAGTTATTTGTAATAAAAAAAATAGAACAAGGCGACTGAATATATGTATATTGTATAGTCATATTGTTCAAGAATATTTACTCATAAAATATATACAATAAAATAAAACCACCTTATGACAGCTCAAAATGCAAGATGCGCGTCTCTCTGCATATCTATTATTTAAGCTTGGCAAAAAATAAAATTGTAACCACTATATTATAAATTTTGATTAAGGTTTTTAACGTATTTTGGGCACTGTGGGAGACCTGGCTGCTGTGTATGCACGACAGTGACTGTGTATGCTATGCGTTAGTGAAAAATGAAAGCACACTATCAAACACTGTTTCAATGCTCATCCAATTAGAATTCAGTACGTTGACCAATAAGATTCTAGAAGAATAAGAACATTTCAATTGAGATCTTTTTCAGTCTGGATATTTTCTACTTAAGACTATTGTAAAAATGTTACCTTTAATTCCTTTGTTTTAATACATTATTGATATAGCTACCATATACTTATGTAATGTATATTTTACTAGTGATTCTACTTAAACTCGTAGTATTAAAATAGTTTATTAAAATGAAAATAATTGAAATGAAAAGTTCAATGGAAGTAGAATTTATAAAACATTTATCAATATTGCAAGTAATACATGTTTTATAAATTTTATTACATAGATTGCTTATAGCAGATATAGTATAACTATAGAAACAAATATTCATAAATTATAGATTAAACATTAAATGAGATATATAATTCTAAAGTATTTTTCTTTCTTTCTGTATAATTAAGCTATAAGTGAATAAGTTATTTGCATATACGTCACCTTTCTAAGTAAAACACACAAATAATTTAGATGTTTTATGTAATTGTTGTCATTAAGAAAGATTAACAACACATGAAAAGACAATGTCAATACACGAGTTATATTAAAAATCAGAATGCAGCTTAGGTTAGATAACATATAGCTGTACTGTGAAAAGATAAGCAAGCAGGGTATGCTTTCTACAAGGCATACTTTAATATGAAAATAAACCAATAATGTACAATACAATAAAAATTAAAGTTTTAAAAATGTATTGATTACCATAAAGGTGAGAAGTAAGGCAATAATTAAACACCATGTAAGAAAGGTAAGATTTTCACTGTCACAACATTAATTGTCCTGAAAATGAAATAATAATGAGTGAATCAGATGAAACATGACAAGAAAGACCTCATTGCCTTTGACAATATTCTACTGTCTTTCATTAGACATGAGGGGATGGTGACCTAATGTGCTCGATTATCCAATAGCTGATCATTATTACCATTTATCCAAAGTAGACAGCATTACATCAGTTGGAAGAAATACTGTAGAAGATAAATTTAGTAAAACATTTGCCAGGCTTTTTAGCAGTTTTACAGGTTGGCCATTCTTTTAGATATATCTTTTTTAGGATAGAATTACTAAGCAATAAATTTCTCCGTTATAAATATAAGGCATATCTTTTCACAGAATCTAGTACTCTTCTGAAGCTTAAATATTTCTCTGCAATGATACTAGCCAAGGTAGGGACATTTACATAGCTGATTAGGTCTGGTTTGGCAGGAGGGATTGATCTTGATATCTTATAATTGTCTTGTTTAATTTGATAGAATAATTATTTGGCTATAATTTATGTAGTGGAAGATGGGGGATGCAATGGTTTCAAATTTCTGGAGTTCTGATGAAATCAAATTTAGTCTTCTGGAGTTTAGAAACATAAACATAGGAATAAAATGACAGACAAATTCTATCATGTATTGGATTTTTGAAAAATGAAAAGGTGAAAAATATTTAATATTGTTACACTTGGAATATATTTGCATTGTTAGTTGATATGTAATTTTGATGTTAATATGAAGTGCTATCTTTTATTATATAACAAAAATATTTTTGCACTATTAAATCACAATTATTTCAAGTGACTATCAATATATTATATTTTTTGAAAAATCAAAAAATTATCTTTTTAATGAATTACTTTTTTAATATCACACTTTCAGTATTAGGATAAATTGCGACCAATATTTAAAAACTTTTAGGAGTTGTGAAATATTATTAATTGACTTTATAACACTATCAAAATTTTACCTATAGACCATAATAAGTGTATATAATTACTGTAATAATTTATAATTACATAATTCATTACTTTAATAATAAAGGATAAAAAAAACAGTTTTTAAATGAAAAATGCCTATAGGCCTACCTCCCTTCTAGAGCTTTTGTTTACCAAAACCGAAATTGAAGTTTTATCGCTTCGTGTTCTGTATAGTCGATATTATATTAAATAAATAATAGCTAAACAACTTCACTTATGTACCCATCATATGACAAAACGGCCTAAAATATGTAATGAGTGAGTCTTCTGATGTCTGTTACTCAACTTTTCAAAGATAACTTTCTAGTCATCTTCAAAACATAATACAGGTTACAATCCTGGGCAACCCACCTTCCTGGCAATATCGACCTGTGCTCCATTGCCCAACAACAGGTCCACTACAGCCACATAGCCCGACTGAGCGGCCAGAAACAGGGGACTGGCTCCGTCCTTCATTTGCGCGTTAACCTCCGCCTCGCCATCGATCAACAGTTCACAGCACTCGACATGACCGTTCTGTGCGGCCGCCAACAGCGGGGTGCCCTGGTCGTGCAGATTGCCCTGGATCACCTGGTGCACCTGGTGACTGTTGGCTGTCTGCTGGGTCCTTTGGCGGAGCAGGGCTGACACGACAAGCACGAAGCCGCCCTGACTCGCGAAGTAGAGTGCGCCAGTGCCTGTCTTGAGTGGGACGGACAGTAGAGCAGAGCACCATAAACATATTTCCGGAAGATTGGAATGGGACAATGCATATACTAGGCTAATGGAGAAAACTTGAAGAATATAACTGATTGATGCAGCTGTCTACCAGAGATAGAATAAACACAATCTCGTGTAATAATCCTATATTATTCCTAAGTCTCAGAATATGTTTAGAATTAGTTAATCCGGTGAAACATATCTTGAAGAAAAACTCTATCAATACAATAGGCCTACAGTTTATTGTTGTAAGTGTTCTTAATATTGTAAAAAAAGTGTAACTTGTCAATATGAAAAAAGACAGTATAAAACGGACGAAAAGGAAAAAAACAGAAAACTGATGTGTAGACCATGTATACTAAAAAATTAAATTTAAGCAATAATAGTCTTTCTCTATTACACAAATTTATGTTTTTTTATTAATGACGCCAATTACATATGTTTAATATCACCACGAATATTACTTTGGTTCTATTATATAATTCGATCTCGAGAAATGTAGTAATGCGGATGGATAACATAAAATGTATAAATAACTAAACAATTTTCTGTAAAGATATCCTGGCATAAAAATTAATACAACTAATATAATATACATATCCATAATAATTTTGTTTTTCAATATTTTTGATGGTTCATTTTATTGAGATTTTAAACGTTAATTTTATTACCGTTAGTATATATTATGGCAAATGTGTTCAAACTCATCTGCCGAATGGAATCAAATGTATATAGCTAGTCCTTAAGTTATTACCTTTCTGGTCAGGGTAGGATTTGCGCCCCGTTTTAATAATTCTTTGACACAGGCCAATTGGTTGTTAGCACATGCCAAAATTAATGCAGTTGTTCCATCCTAAAAATAACATTGTTTAAAATAATGTATCAGAAAAAACTTTCATTCAATATTGTTGATTTATATATTTATACCCTCATATTTTTTATGTTCATCACCACATAAGAAATTTCGAAGAAAACAACAAATATTGTTGAAAATGTTATTTCTTTAAATTAACAGCCTATGAGAATATCAAAATGAACCAAATTCTGACGATTACAATTTGTAATATTTTCAGAGTTTGAGGTAGAAGGAATTTTAAATTATACCTGTAATCGTATTTGCATGATTCGCGCAGAAAAGCAAAAATATTATTATACAAAAATAATTTATTGAATATTATATATTCAATCAAAGTTTGACAAATTGCATATTATATAAAAGAATATTGTTGGCAATATTTTACATATTTTAGTAATACTCTTGTTTGAACAAATTTTTTTAATTTTCGATAGGTTTCGAGGACTTATTTAAAAAAACATAATTTTGAAGGTTTTCGAGTACCCTAAAAAGGATCAAGAGACTGTATATGAACTCTATTGAATAGGCCCGTTATAAAATTACCAATAATTATTAAGCAATAAATAATATTATTTTTTATTCAGTGTATAAGTATAACATATTTAAAATATTATAAATAAATGGATTAGAAAAAATTATCCACGTATTGTATGTTAACAATATACCGCACACATATTTAAACATTAAGTATGGTGTTTATAAAAAGAGTTTAAAAATGTTTTTGAATATAGAACAAAATAAGTTGCCTCTTTCAAAATATTTCACACACCATAGATCATGTGACAAAAGTGCAAAGCAACGTGACTTGTTCCAGAGTGTAACTAATATTATGAAAAATTACTGAATTCTGACAAGGTGATTAATATCATCTTCATGGAATGTGTTTCATTTATGTCAACTTCTGTTTGCTATAATTTATATGGTTTTAGTTGAACAAAAATAATAACCCATTAGTCAATGGAAGACATTTCAGTTATATACCTATAGCCTTTATCTCAATAAATAATAATTATCCATTAATACTACGTGTATCTTGTTTAAATATTTACCTAGTAAAAGTATTTTCCGAACATAAAATAGGTCACTTACGGAGTCTTGGGCATCCATATTGACAGATTTATTATCCAAAAGATGTGTAATTACATTTATGTTCCCCTGTAAAGCAGCTGCATGTAGTGGTCGAAAGGTCTCCAAAGGTGTTCTAATTAGAGATACCCCGACGGGAGGCATAAACGGACGATATGATTCCGTTTGTGAACACATTACTAAGTTGACAGTAGGCTGAAAAATTCCAAAAATGTTTTGCATAACAATTTATATAAAATGACAACTAAAAATAATTTAATTATCAACAAGAAATAAAGAAACTTATATATAAAATTATTTAAAAACATAAATACGACAATATTAAGCTGGGTAACTTTCGATAATCATGTACAACTATACTTATTATAGATTACCTTATTTGAAATTATATCATATTAAATTTATAAAAATTAATTACATAACTATATAATATTATAGTGTAAAGTAATTTTAAATTAAACCCCGACGTCAACCGTACGGATGGAAAATAGCGAATCTTATGGCGAGTAAAGATGTATCCAATATTACGTATTAACAAAGATATGTGTTGACTATTTTCTAGAGAATTAAAAAATAAAGATTAGATATAATGATGATTGCTCCTATACCCTTACCCACCCCTCCCTTTGCCTAATCTTTAATTTGTTATTTAAACTATTCACAGAATAAACCAATTTACCAAATACACGCTAGATTCTACACCACGAATAATACTGTACATTTGGAATTTGTAACACACATTAATTGTTTTATAATTATTTCATTGGCATTATTATTAATAGATAAAAATAGTTCCGTTATCAAATTATATAATATATTTAGTTTAGGACATACTCCTGCAATATGAGAAATATGACCACCGTGTAAATTTTAAATGTATCTCCTTTTTAATATAAAATAACTTTCAGGAAATTTAATTTTTTTCTCCAAAAAACTATGAAATATAAGTTGAAATTGCCAATTTATCGTATCCAATATGAATATTTTAATACATATTTATAACTATTTCGTCTCAATAATTTCACGTATGTCAGTGATTTTTTAACAAGCTCTATAAGGTATAATAAAAAAGATGTCGTTATACATGGATATATGTTATTAATTTGACACATTTACGTTATTTTTTATTAATATATCCCAGGTGGACTTGTCCCCTACTTTAAAAGCAATATAACGGACAAAACGTTAATCAAAATTTTATTCATTTTAAAAATCAAATCAAGCAAATAATTTGTGATGCCTAAAATTTATTTAATAAGTTTACAATATATAAAAAATTAAATTTTGACACTGATTGAGAGCAATTTTTTTAAATGCATGCAAAATAAAATTTTCTAATCAGCCTGTAATATAAGTACTAGGTAATAATGCCGGGTGCAAAACACGGTACACTAGTAGACAAAATACCTATTTTAATATTGTACCTGTTTAGGAAGTTTTCAAAACAATACAATTTCAAGATAACAAAACATTTAGTTGCATTATTTATAAAATGAATGCTGAATTATAAAATACTGAACATTTGGCCATTATAAAATATAGCTTGATAAACAGAATATGTAAAAACTATAATTTAATATTTCATTATGAAAATCAAAAAAGGAGAAAACTTTCATACACATTTTTTTGTTGCGTAATATAAAGAAATCTTAAATTTGCCAATATACAGGTTAATATTTGTTATTTTTACGAGAAAATTTCCGAAATCACTTGTACAAAAAAATCACAATATGTACTTTTACATTCTATGAAAACATCTTCAAAAAGTTTTAGTTAAGAATAGTATCATTTTAATTATTTACAATTCATATAGGCTGGTAAAAGCATCAAATTAATGGGTTAGTTGGTTAATTAGTAATCAAAAAGGCAGTATTGGCGGGGGTGGCAGTCCACCCATCCTCTGGTAAAGGGTTATCGATCAGTGTTAAGATATGTAATTTCATAATGCATTCATGCATAATTGTGTAAGACCACCATGCTTTCAAAACATAATAATTAAATAAAACTTTAACCCAAACTAAAATGTTGCACAAACAAACAAACAATCCATCAGTTCAAAACTAAATAAAAGCAAAACAAAATATCAGAATGAACAAATCGAATGGAATCTTTATTTTGGGACATTTAACCAATCAACAAGTAAAACTTTAAATGATAAAATAATAAATTTACTGTATATAACACATATTGTCGTTTGTCTAATTGTATAATGCTACAAATACATATTTATTAGGAAAACGTAAATACATACAATCAAGTTAGTTTAGTGTCAAGTTTATGTACACAAGTTAAATTAGTTTAAATTAATCAGAATCCGACGAATGTCTTTTCTTCTTATGATGTTTGTCTTTCTTTGATTTCTTCTCTTTCCGTCGCTTATCCCCATGCCCGTTGACGCTAGACTTACTATCGCCATTTCGACTTGATTTTTCGAGCTTCTTAAGCAGTTTCTTTCGTTGATGTGGAGTCAGATTACGAAGAAATTCTGTCTCTGGGTCGAGCTTCTCCTCTCGGTCACGATGCGATGATCCTGACGACTTTGAGTGGTCCCCGTTTTCGATCTGGGAGGGAACATAAGAATAAGAAACATTTTTTGAAATAATAAACAAATTGTATTAATAAATGAAGCCCACTCAATAAAACATACGCGTGTATAAATGTAAAAACGAAATATATAGTTAAATGCAATAGTGCGGTGGATCTTCATTTTAACCAATAAAATTGATCTACGTTAGGACTTTGATTAAACACAAAATATAAGGAATAAAAAAATCATAACAATTGAGATCGCAAGGTATTAGTACAATTGTTTTAGAAACATGTGAAAATAACACTAATTAACATATTTCCACGAAATATTAAAAAATTCCAGAAATGTAGATACCACCCATATTTACACAGTGAAAAAATACCTAAATCTTAAAATAAAGTTCAACAAATATTGTTAATGACCGTAGACTCGTTACCAAAGATTGATTTCCTGGGGCAGCAACAAATTTAAAAAAACAATACATTAATATACAACATGCGAAACTACAAATATAATACTACACGAAAAGTGTTTCAAAGTAAAATTATTTAAAAGCAATATAACATTGAAATCTCAATAAATTGAAGATGTATGAAACAGAATAGTTTTATAAGGGGTTTCATTTTTTCGCGGATAAGATATAGTGAACAAGAAATTAAAAAACGTTATTACCTTTCGCATAGCTTCCTTGGCGTGGAGCAGAACATCATTTAGCCCAGTTGCCTCTGCCTTTCGAGTAAACACGAGTCCTTCATCTCGTAGTTGATTGCTAGTCGATGCGCTAGTTGAAGCAGTTGTAACGGCAAGTGAATCCATGGTAATATTTCTTCCATATAGTGGACACAAACGGTCGGTGTTCATGTGACCCCAAGCGTGACATTTGACACAACGCACATTACGGACTTCAATACCAAAAGGTTGGTCGTTAATGTCACTGTCATTTTTACAGTAAGACTCGCGGGGACCTTTGAATTTTCGCTGCCACTGAAACCTCACTTCGGACTTATCGTCTGATACGGTTTCGTCCGGCTGAAAATAGAAAACAATAAAGAAAAATTAATTGAGACTATCCAATAAATTATCAATAATATTAAAATAATCAGAAAACATGCATCCTAGTATACTTTTATTATCAAAAAATGGCCGAAAGTATTTAATTTAGCAATATTTTATGAGTTTCTTCGAAAACCCACGGTTAATAAAATTAACATTTAAATATGTTCCCTACAATGGATTAATATTAGGTTATTGAGGAAGAATTGCTTTGGCTGAGTGGTTATAGATGGTATCACAATTGAAGGACGCTATTTAGCTAATAACCAACAATTTTATATACTCAATATGACAGTTAATCAGTTTAATAATGTTTTAAAATGCGCTTGTAACATGTCGGTACTGTCTCTCATCTTCAGTGCAGAAGATAGATCGATCTAGTCTAAGCCAACTCTAGGCATTAGTAAACTGCCAAATATATAAAACTGTAGGCTATAAGCTGAAATAGAGTTCTTCAATTTCCACATTTCTAATAAAAAAGTTTTAAATTTTTTTTACAAATCATCTAGATTATAATATTTTGCCGTCCTCCATTCAGATAGTGAAAATTGGCAGCAGGGTCAAAAATTATTACAATAGCAAACCTCTCACCATATAAAAAGTAAATGATTACAGTTTATGATAAATAAAACACCAGATAAAAGTCTGACAAGTTAATTATCTTTATTAAGTAGTGTAGAAAAATTACTAAACTAAATTGATAAATAGGATTATTGAGTAGGTATTGGTGACAGCTACCACATGTAATAAATAATCAAAAAATATATGCAACAGAAGATAGTTGTCACGGATGCTGGATTCTTATAACATTATTAAGGTAAAAGAATAACATTTTCAAGGTAGAAAATAACAATGTAGGCCTAATACTAAAAATATACATTTAACATAATTGGTGGTAAACAGAATTAATCATGATTATAGTATTCTTTTTGGTGATAGTACAAGTTTGACTCTATAGTGAAATTTGCTGTATTTACCAATAAATATTATAATTACCAAATAACTGTATTGTATAAATATACTGATAGCAAAAACAATTTAAAAGAACCAAGAATTACACTCACAATACAATATATTATATTAATTTACACAAATTATGTTTATAAAATAGAATAAAGTTATGTGAAGTATTTGTACAATCAAATATCTAATAAAATGTAAGTAAATAAAGAAATCAGAATATCACTATTTAACTATGCAAAAGGCTAGAGACAGTATATAGAAAATTTAAAAAAACAGAGAAAGTAATAAAAGTAGCAAGGCAGATTCTGTTATGGTGCAGGACTTAAAACTATAAGAAGTATGCAAAAGAAAAACCACAATAAAAATCAATGTTTATTACAATTAATTCAAAATATCCGAGCTTTCACCTTTCATCAAGAAGGCATAATCATAATCATGCTCACCATATATAAACTTTAAATGTTATTGTAGTTTTTCTTTTAGGAAACATAGGAATAAAATGGCAAATAAATTCTATCATGTTAATGAAAATTAATTAAAAGTTAAAAGGTGAAAAATATTTATATTGTTACACTTGGAATATATTTACATAGGTAGTTGCTCTGTACATTTAATATTAATATAAAGTGTTATCTTTTATTAACAAAGATATTTTTGCACTAATAAATCACATTTATTTGTGATATGGAGTCATATCATAATTTAATATTACCATTTAGTTAGGTATGAATTTAATTATGATTCAATTGACATTAAACTGAAAAGTATATCATTAAATATAAAAGTATGAAAACTACATCATTAAATTCATAATAAGTAACCTACACAACAAAACATATATTGACAGTCATATATGTACAAGTTGTGTTGGGACAATATACTATTGTTATTGAAATTATTTTATGATGTAACCTTTTTCATTACCAGTGTAAAAATGTAAGTTAAACAAATAGTCTCTACTATCAGAGTATCTATTTGAAAATATAAAATTTAGGTAAAAATAACTACTTTTCAATGTGAAAACTAAGAAACTTATAAGCCATATTGAAATTTTTTTAATAAAAATGAAAATGAATGATAATTAAGTATGGAGAGATATCATCTGCAAGCAATTTTCAGGCATGTGTTTACAGAAGGAATTCAAAACCTTGAAAATATTGGTTGCAAGTGGAGGTTTTTATTGCAAATAAAATAATTTTCTAAATATTTTGCACAATTAAAAAATATATTTCTATAAATTGTTATATTATAGCCATTAAAAAATGTAACAAACAGCAAAAAATGATGTCATTATATAACTAGAAATTCCCATATATTCCAATATATATGGTAATTTTATGAATGACTACATAGATAAATTATAATCCAAAATTACTTTTAAATGTGATTATTTTTCCTACTTCAAAAATATTATATTTAATTAATGAGTAATATTGCAGACACCGAAATTAGCCTCTGAAAAATCTGTAAAATATCATCTCCTGTGTCACATGGCTACACAGAAGAAATTTTCATAAATTAAAGCTAAGAACAGGGTTGCCGCGCTTTTTCATAGATCAAATTCCCTGACTTTTTAGAACAATAATATTCAGAAAAATTAGATAGCTTTAGTAGAATCTTATAGTGAAATTTTATTAAAGTATTGTATACAGACTTAAAATACAAAATGGTAATTGAATGTTAAATAATAAATGCATATTACAGTTCACCCTCTTTTAATTTGATAGACTTATCTAACTCTTTTAATACAGATATTTTAGTTTCTTTTTTTGTACATAATGCATTAGATTCTATTAAAAGTTCTCTATAATTTCCAGTTTTTTCTGCCTCATAGGCAAGAGAATCTGCTCGATCAAGAGATAAATGTATGAATAAACTAGAATTTACATGAAGTGTGTAAAAAAATTTAGGTTATTTTTTACCTAGAATGCATATAAAGGGGTGTTTAAAATATTTAATATATAAAATTTTAAATTCTCTGACTTCATGAATTTTGCTAGAAATATTTATAAATTCCCTGACTTTTTGCTTTATACCTAAATTCCCTGACCCGTGGCAACCCTGTTAAGAATGCAGCTAAACCCATTAAAATTATATTTTGTTAAATAACTAAATCAGGTATTATTACTAGATCACTGACATGTAGAGATGAAAATTTTATCTAAAAACTATAACTCTTGTAAAAATGCTAGTTAAGATACAAATCATATATCAGGCTCACACAGCATTAAAAATTTCAATCTTCATTCCTTATAACTTAGATTCAAACTAGGGTTAAATAAAGTATGTATCATGAACAATAAAATTATAAAGTAAATATATTGGACTGGGTGAGTTGATGGGGGAAGGGGTATGTGTTTTTATGCATATTTTTGCTTATCTAAAAAACAATAAAAATGAGACCCAAAAATTCTGAAAATTTTGAGCCTTGATAATAATTATTGTAATAATAATATATCAATTAAAAAAATTTAGTATTAATACATAACTTTCATAATTAGATACATATTTTAAATTACCAAATGAATTATTCATGTCAGTGATATGTGTTAATTAATATATTACAGTGGAGATGTTTACCCCAAAATTCAAAATAGTAGAATTTGGAAAAACGTTTTAATATCAGATTTTATTAAAGGTTCTTAATATTAATATGTGGTATTATAGAATTGGCATCAGGCTTGTATATATGTATATAACCCTTACTGTAGATTTAAACAAATATTTAACTGAAAATTCAAGTAGTAATTTAAACTAAAAATACTACTGATAATTTAACCCAAAATTATACAATGTGAAGATAAATTGTATTGATAATGCAAAAGAAAACCACAATAAAATGTCAAGTTTTATTATAATCCTAGCAATTAAATTGCATTCCTCACAAGTGAACATTACCTGTCTTTATATATCATGAATTGATATTGTTAATTGAATTATGAGTTAAACTTTCTGTTAAATATGTTATAGACAATAAAAAATATTGTATGTGCTAAATTGATAATTTTGAACTGAAAACACTATATTACTATAAATGATGATATATACCAAATATTATCATTATTATAGCTTAGTGAAACTTGGTAAAAAAAGTAAATATATATATGTTGTATCTTAATCTACCAATTTATGAATGTGTTATAAGTAAATCAAAACTTGAAAGTGTTTTCTTAAAAATAACAATTTGGTAGAAACAATATGTTTGCTTGTTAGTTGTGATATGGCTAAATTGTAAGTATATTTTTTGTTTCAAATAGCACATAAATTTCCAGTTAAATATGCAGTAAAGCCATTATACAGATGGTATTATCTATATTTTTAATCAGATATATATATATAAATTATATATATAAGTATTATTAATATTTGTGTAAAAAAATAATGTAATTAATTGAAACATTTTTAGGCCACACCTATAATTCTCCTGGGACTCCAGGCCCAGATGAAATATAACCAAAAAGCTATATTCCTGAGAATTATTTCAAGATATAAAAAAAAAAATTTAGAAATATTATGTACATAAGACAAGTTGTAAAATGTGTACAAAATTCATTTATATATAATTCTAACAGGAGAATTATGGACAGAGTAATTGTAATATTATATGAAATAGTTACATTTTATGGGTCAAAATGAAAATCATTAAAAATTTTATTTATTTCTCATTATTTTATACATAAATATTATTATCTCTATGTATTCCAAACTATATGCATGTTTTTAGTGGCTTTTATTTTGACTACCTTTGTCTGCTAGAGTAAGAATTAAAATAAAGATTTTTTTTAAATGGAAATATATTTGCATAGTTAAAATAATTCTAACCATGATATTGTCACCTTTTTAAAAAAAACAGAAGTGTATTTTTTCATAATTTGTGCATAATGCACCAGTGGCAGTGGTACTTTCTAAAAAAACACAATAATAAATTATACTTATGCCTATGTATACCTATGCTTTTGAAACTGTATACCAAGTTGATAATAATTTCATTTATAGCCATGGCATAGGTTCCTATTTATAGATAAATAAACTTGTTTCCACTTCCTAAAACAATTACATAGTTTTAAAACCCTGTTTAAACTGTCTTTTTCTCAAGTCAATTTGTTGATATTTTTGGACTTGGTAAGTTTACAACAAATAATTAAGAAATTTGGGCATATAGACCTTATGTTAGTATAAACTATATTAAGTTGTTATTAAGACTTAATAATAACTTAATGAAAACTTACCAAATATATTGAAAAAATACTATTAAATTGACTTAAATTAACTTATCAATATCAACTTATCCTGAAAGACTTTGCCTTTGGGTTATTTTTCCCAGAATCCCATTCCCAGGGGATATAGTCGCAACAAAAATCATAATAATTTTAAATAGAAATTATATGATGTTTCAATGACAATGACTTCTTAGAATAAAAATTATAAACTATAATAATGTCAATGAATGAGACATATTTAATTGATTAAGACAAGTAAAATACCTAACTATCTCACCTTATCAACATCTGCAGGTTGATCATACATCCATGCAAGACCCAACCTGGCTTTTTCATCTCCTAAAAGAACTCGACTTTCAAGCACTTCTTGTTCTCTTCGATATTGGTTCATTTTATCATCCTCTTTTTTTTCCGTAAATTCTTGCTTTTGCTGTGCCATCCAAACTCGCTTTATGTTTTCATAATTATTTGGATGGAAAAATTTCTTACACATGTAATTGTTGTAACCTTTACCCATTTTGAATTAATATATAGGTAATGTTAAGATAATAAAATTATAAGTTAATTTGATGAGGCAATTTGCTAAGTTGTTACTATTTCTGAAAATTTGAATTGTTAAAAAAATTATGTAATTCAATTATTTTAAACAAAACTTATTTTAGCAATACTGATACAAAAAAGTTATAGGAGCCATTGACAACTACTATTACACAAAAATTCGCTTTTTAAAGATCCCATTACACACAGTAACTCAACAGCAAACATATCCTGTTCATTTCGTTACGCACGGGTAGATACCTTCATCCTTTTATAAGGAAAATTATAATTCATCTGAACATTACCATATTTATATGTAAGAAATAATGGTTTGTGGAAATTTGTACGTTTAATATTAAATTATTCAAAACACACAAATTCATCATTTTCCACTTTTAAAAAACATTCCCATACATGTAAAAAGCCTATTAAATATGATAGAAATTTGGAGTAAAATAAAAAGAGAATCAAGAAAAGATTTCCTCTACGTTTTCAAAAATGCAATATGAATGACATTACAAAAATGGAAACATAAATTGAATTGAAACAAAATGATCCTTATTAACATTTTGTTCGGTTATAAAAACACGTAAAAATATTTTATTTTCGAATAGATAGGGGGAATTTCCAAAATGTGTCATCATTTTGGCGCATGGTCTCTAAATGTGTGACTAAGCGTAAACAATGGGTGAGGGGAGTGTAAAAAAAAGCCTCTAAAACGCGTGTTGTCATATCAGAACAGCCCCTAACATAACACAACGGCATTTACCCCCCCCCACTACCCCTCCTCTGAAATGTATTGAACTCTTAATTTATGCTGTTATAAATTATCATTATTCTCTATAATTATTTATTTTTTTGCTAGTATTATAATGCAATAATCATTAAAATGCAATAATTTATGTAAATTAAAATTTGATAATACACTCAGCTGGGGGAAGATTCGGGCCTATATAAAATTTAATAAAAATAGCAAATATTTATAATACATAATTTTATATCTATAGTATCTATTGTACATGAATTTTTCGGGGTTTTTGATATTACTTACAAAAAATCGTCACTACTTTTAATATGATTATCTTCAAAAATATTTTTACAAATTCATATTCGTTATAACGTTACGACGAAATAAAGTTGACGAGTTAATTCAGAACCTGCCATATATATAAGTAACCAACTTATTCAGAACATATGACAATTAACATCACTGATTCGATTTCTATATACAAACCTGAACGAGGCCTAGGAAATGGTTGTTATTTTTAAATTGCATACTATATGAAATGTTATAGACTCGACTGTTATGCAAACACCACAAAAATAAGGACCATTATGGATTTGGTAGGCTGGTAATGAGTTACATGAGCTTACATTTGTAAGTTATGTTGGAGAATAAAAATTGTCACCTGGTTTAATTAAAATAACATTACAATTCGTTATTTTAACCTGACCTTTTATATATCGGGCCAATTCGACCACGTTTATACTGTTTTAGCTTTCTGCAAAAGTGAAGAATTGAATATTGATACGTAAAGGTAAACTAAAAATGTGTTTTTCCGTAGATTTCATAGAACATTTATTTATTAGGCCGTAAACTATGGGAATAGTGATGGTTGTGCGAACATAAACCGGTGAACTGCCGCTGAAGGTCCAAAATCCCGCACCATTGTTCAATCATCTTTTCTGTTATTTATTTATTGTTACGCGTGTTTTATTTATGATCCGGCCTGCAGTCCCCATTAAATCTTCTGCTTTTTTGGATTTGAAAGATTGTCTTTTAAATCCAGAGGTATGACTTGCCATCTTATATCACTCGACTAGACCTATTTTACATATAAAGTACGCAAGCTATTTTTTGGATTGTGACCATTTTCTAAATAATATTTATGGTTTGATGATAACTCCTTCCCTTTGTTTGACCTTTATGGAGTTTAGTCATGAATGTGGGTTTTTCCTATTATCCTGATATTATTATGATTTTTTTTTCTTATTTGACAGTCGCATTAATAATTTTCGGTATATTTTTGTTTGTTTCTATTTTTTTATTTATTTTTTGTGGTGGTGTTGAGGATTTGAATAGATTGTGTTCAGTCATAATTACATGTTTTCAAAATGGGGTAATTAATTTTTCTATGAAGGCGCAATGTGCTTAAGGTTCTTAGGCACTGCCCGGCCTAGTGTACCCGGTAGCTACGGGCCTGATATTAAAACGAATGGTTTGACCCTGGCCATCTGCGAGAATATATCACGCGCTTAATGAAAGTTGTAAAACTCACGAGAAAAAAACAAGTGAAAATAAAACAATAGGGTCGAAACTGTTCCAGATATTTTGACGTAATTATATTCCGATGTACATATAGATTATAGAAGCTTCGGGAATAAACTTTCTTAATTGTATTTTAACAGTAAAGGTTCCATGACTTTAAGTAATTAATTACTAAATTAACAACAATTAGCCGAAGCTATGCATGTATTCATAATCACGTGGTTTATAGTATTACTCAACCACTCCATCACTTCGATGAACAAAGTAATTCGTTTTCATTTTTGTGATATAGTCGAAACACGTATTCACTTCAATCAAGGTACAATATATGTAGTTTAATTTTAATCAAAAAAAGGTGTACGTGATCCCTACCTGTGCTTTTCGAAAATTATAAGTCGGTCAATGTTTTGTATTTGGAGCTTATCTTTTGGTAATATTATTATGAAAATAGAGGTTGTTACAATTTTATCGCGTAATGCAAAAACGTGTAGGTAACTGGAATAGCGTAGTTTTTCTTTTTGAGGCCGAGTTATATGTTCGCGGCGACCAATCATTTTTTAAAAGAGGTTTTCGATCACGCGTATTTGTGCTATTTTAAATTCCTTTTGATGCATTCCGTTATAAAACTTTTCTTAGTAAACACCCGAAAATTGTTTGGCGGCGCTCGGCAAGCAGACTACCACCTCCTTTCAATATACACTCGACCCCTCTGCTCAAAATTCTGGATCAGCCACCCAATAAGGTACGGTTACATATTGTGTGAATTGAGACTGAATGGTATAATATTTAATTATACTGTTATACTGCATTTTACTGGAACACGCATAATATATGCTGTTAAATAATCACCACATTGGTCTTTGTACACTTTTATCAATTTTGCAGGCTGCAGTCGAAATTGTTTTTATTTCAGTTAAATTTCAAGAAACATAATAAAAATAAAATAAAAAACTGCATCGGTCACAATTTTAGTAATAGGTAATCCGACTTTTCGCCATAACGGCTTCATCAGGGGATATAAATAAACTCACTGAGACAGGCTATATACATGTACAGTAATATATCACTAAACATTTAAAGTTTCAAATATGAATGCTATAACATATTATAATGAAAGTGATAAAATCAACTTGTATGCAAAAGATACGAACAACAAAGCGATTATATTAATAATCTTGACACACAAGACTATAAATCTCTTCTCAGTAGCTTATATATGTCTCATTATTACGATAGAATTCTTCATAATTTTTTTTTACTCAACTATTGAAATTCCTTTTGTAATAAATGAAAACATTATATTGATAACATTTTTATAATTAGCAGCACTGATCTGACCTGAGTGCGAACTTGATTTCACCTGTTACTAAGGTATTAAAGAAAATATTCAATTAACCGTATAATTAAATTGCAAAATAGTGGCTTTTTTTGTTAAAATATGAATTTTTATCCGTAAAAATAAAATCCACTCTCGTTTATACCATAAACCCAAATCCAGTGACTGTATTCGTCCTTATGATTCTTTCAAATGAACCATACCATATTAAGCGTGCTACATAAATCGGTGAACTTACTAGAGATAAATAAATAAAATCTTCAAATTTAGATAATTAATAAATTATTATCTAAATTGGAAATTTTATTTTCCGAGTACTCACTGTATTTTTTATTGCACACCTTTGTCAATGAAACCATCATAGCTAAATTTGACATTGATCGTAAAACAAATGACAAAACATCCGATATACACAGAACAAATGCTAGCGTAAATAATTCTGCGTTACACTACGTTATGTTACCTTGACAAAAACCTCAAGCGCAGTTAATGAAACAAAGTAACTTTACGACACACAATCACAAGTCATTTTTATTTTAATTAAAACCTTTTCAACCAGCGAAAGAAAAGCCCACTCCATTCTTCTTGTGTCTATATCTATAATGTTGTATAAGGCCGGACAGTAGAAAGCTCGCCTCTGTGAACACATGGAAACTTCACAATACCACCTTCAATTATGACACAGAAACCTTTTCTGCAGAAAGCAACGAACGTCTATATATCAAAAACTGTAACGACTTGATGATCGGGTTCGTTACAATAGTTTATACACAATATTTCAATCCCCTCCCTCTGCAAAAATGGGTTTGCATTGCTTTTATAAATGATGTATCCATCTTTATCGTGTTTTTCTATCTACTTACACTTTTTTCTTCGAATCTTTCGCACACAAGAGGATTTTATCAGTTTCATTATAATAACATGTAGGGTTTATTTCGTGTCTCAGTCTATTTTAGTCACCTGATGAAGGCGTAATGGTGAAATGTCCAAATCCCTAATAATAAAACTGAACCCAAAGATTTTCTTCTATTTTTAAATATTATATATTTTGGATACATTGGTTAAAATTATTTTAAAACTTTTAAAGTGATAAACGCTTAAACTCTTACAAATAGTTACTTTCATGCATATACGAAAAAAAACCCTTAAATTACGTGTCTAAAAACAATATTTAAAAAAAACAATAGGACATCATCAGTGGTTTAACTTTTGTTTTAAATATGTCTGAATTCTATTTCTGACTGCCCATATTAAATTTTGTCTTCATAACAAATAAATTTATATAAAAAAGAGAAAAAATCTAATACTCTGATATTAATTGAACTGCATAAAACAATAAAATAAATACGAAAACTATTTTAATTTGTATCATTCACAATATACAATGTATGGCATTTCTGTGACCGGTACATAATTAATTAGGACTTTGTGTTTGAATTATATAGTTTGTAATGAGATCAGAAAAACATTACACATCCAATTGTATACGTACATATAAAATACTTCACGTCCGAATATTTACAGAAATGGGGACTAAATTAGTAGAAAATTAGTAACGCACATTATTTAAATTAATACTATATGTACAAAATAATAATATTAATAAACGCCGTAGAAAGTAATGCATGTGATTATAAGATGTCAGTTAAATGAATGGACTTCCATAACAGCTTTTATGTAATTTTGAGACATTCATGAGTTGTTCAAAAATATTTACGATGTTATAAATACATAATATAATCCATAATTTTTTTTAAACTAAATACCGACAGAAAGTCAATCATGTCGTGCGTAATTGTTCGCGAGCACAGCCAATCAAAAGAGCACTAGTCTGCCTTTCACGTATATGTCCAGTGACGGGGAGAAATTGTTATAAAATGAGAAAACAAAAAAGAGATTATAATTAATCACAGATAATATATATATATATATATATAGAACCCAAGTGGTGGTGCCAGTGTCCACAATCATATTTCTACAACTCTTTCCACATCGGAAGCAGGTCTCTGATCAACCGGATACACCCGGTAGGTCGATGAAGAGGAGGTGGCCAGGCCCACATTCATCTCTGCGTGGGTGTGACCTTGAGAGGTGGAGGAGGCAGCAGGAGGAAGACACTCGGCCACATGGTCTATGCGCCCTCTACATAGCGGGCAGTCGGTGAGTCGGAGGGCGCACTCGCGGCAGAATCCACTGCGAGTAGAAGTGGGGAAGAGGGGGGGGGGGGGTAGGTATAGGTAGCCACTAGGTATAGGGGAGTCTATGTACGTCCTCTGGCGACAATTTGCATTAGTAGACTTTACTTTATCGATTGAACAACCATATAGTGCATTGTATATACAATAGACGCTATGAATAACTCGATATTTATTGACGAAATCAGTTAAATAACTTCGTATATTCGTATAACAATGGAAATACTTCTAGATGGTGTTGCAAAAAATAAAAGTTAATGGAAAATAATATCGGAGATGATATTTCAGTAGGTAGTCCTATAAAAATGGAAATTATAGCAAATATGTGGCGTGCTGGAAACATAATATCTATTAAAAGTAATGTTGCTTAAGAGCTCACATAAAACAGGTGATATCTAATCATTAAAAAAAATTATAATATTTTTTTTATACCCTATTCATTTGTGCCACTGAGTGAGATATTTAATGGAATTGGTGTAGCTTATCCCTTGAAAATAGTAATAACACGAAAATTATAGAACCGAACATAAATGAATTATATATTACATAAAAGGATTTTCATACACATGACATTGTTTGAAAATAAAACAAGTTATTTCATATCTACAAAATATAGCCGACTTTCAAGGTTACCATACGCATGAGAACAAATACTTTGTTGGAAGGGCCATCTAGAATTTTTATTAACAATCTATGTATTTGCCATGGTGAATAATTTATAGTATTGAATTATAACAAAATGAATGATTAATAATTAAAAAGTGCGATATGTTATTACGTTATGGTATCATAACCAGGGTGTCCGCGCTATTATCACAACCGAATTCCCGATTTTTCCCGGCTAAAAATGGACATTTTTTGGGGTTTTTTTCTACCAGGCCTAGCAAAAAAACTACCTAATGACAGCTCAGCAAGCCAGGGTTGCTTAATTCCCTGCAGTCATAGTGGCTGTGCTTAGCGTAAAAGAAGTCAATAATAGTATAATACACGACCATGCAGCAAAAAAGTGATATTAGTTGAAAAATGACAAAAGTCACATTTATTATAAGGTAAAAAAGACTGGGCGGCAAGTGCCAGCAGATAATTTAAAAAAATAAACACAACAGAAAACCAATTCCCGGTTTTCATTCTGTACAAAGACAAATTCCCCTTTTTTTTCTTGACTTCGCCAAATTCCTGGTTTTTACCGTCGCGGACGCCCTTCATTACAGCCGCTACTCTTCTTTTTAATATTATATTATTACAACTATTGGATCCACTATAATGACAAATTAAAACAAATTAATTGAAATATTTGATAAAATCGTTGTTTTATTTATAAAATAACTCACTCAAAAAAGTGGAACCAGTAATTACGAATTATTAGAGTTTTTAATTATTTAATCAGATTTCTATTTTAACATCTTTATTAATCACGTCATTGTGCTGCATTATTAAACAATAAACTTATATTACTTTGTTGTTAACCTAATAATCGATAACTGTTAAAGTAGGCATATAGTAAATATTGATTGCTTTGCATGTTACATAAATTATATTACTTAACTTATAATTAATGCGGGACATTTATCTGCGACCCATCTAAAATGAATAATATAGTGATTACTGTAAACGCTAAATAGAATATTAGACAAATGCACACAACCCTTCTCTAACTGTTCTCCTTCAGTCTAGTGCTTCTCAATAACCACTGTTTTGACGGAGACTTTTAAAGTAGTTGAGAATCATGGATTCTCTCATAGAATAGTGGCTTTTCTCAAAAAATTATGCTAAAAATTAATAATGAAATAAAGAGTTTTTAAGCTAATGCGTACGATACCATCCCATTATAACATGCGAAATGTAAATCTGCCCAAAATATGTTACACAATATAATCCTGTGTCTTGTTAGAATATATTATGATGTGGCATAAAACAGTAAACATAAGTAGGAGCGAACCACGGGTTTATAATATACGGAAATAAATACCAAAAAAGATTGTTTACTAAACACATCATAACTAACAAATAAATCAAGCAAATATATGTCTTATAAGTTTTAACATAATACAAATTCATAGTTAACAACAGGTCATTCAGCATCATCATTTAGAGTTAATTTAACAGGCAAAAGTCATCGTATATAATACAATCATCACTGCTTTTGATGTTTGAGCTGACAGCAGGTTCATAGCAAAAATATTACGCAAAATCCCCTGATTTTATCAGGTTTCCAAGCTAGGTCGTTAATGATGAAGAAGTTTAAATGTTTTGAATTTAATTTAATGATTAAAATGCAAAAACATAAAAGAGTAGTTAGTCATCTTTAACAGGTGCAATAAATATTTTAAAATCCTACGAAGTACTCTTATCCGGACAAAATAGTTAACTTTCCGATACCGTTAGTTCAGTAGGGTGCAGTTAACCCCCCCCCCCCCCCATACAGCATTGTTAAGAACCAACTTCTAAACACTTCGTACAGTCGAATCCGCAAATAAACGATCACCAAAAAACAGAGATAAAATGTGGCAAGTTTACAAGTTATAATTTAATTGATATACGTCTACTGCATGACTGTATTATTTAACTACATAGTCACATAAATTACCCGTGCTTGAAACAAATCAACAATTCCGCGGTGGCTCCGAGAACAGCCGTTAACCTGTTTCCTAGATCCTGGCAGAAAACGTTATATTGGATTAATTTCCAGATAAGTCCTATTTAGTCATAAATGGAAATATTTTCTGCAGTTTTTCGAAATGATCCGGTGTATACATAGTATATAAAAAAACTTCAGCGGATCCAGCATAAAAGTAATTTGCTCTATCCAGAATAAACAGATTTAACAGTAAATAAGTGAACAAAACTGTAGCTATAGCATCTGTAGATCTTTTCAAGGTCAACTACACAACTGCTGTGCCAGACATACACCTCATTTACTACTTCCACTACTCACGTATGATGACAGGGATGTAGGTCCACATTGGCCAGATTGGTGAGACACAGGGAGCAGGCGTCCTCGGGGAATTGTTCGTCCTTGAACTCCTCCAACTGGAGGGAGCGGGGCAGGATCAGGCGCTCGGTGTCGGTGAGTTTGCCGCACTGGTTGAAACTCTTGAACTGCCAGTTCTTGGGCGGGTAGACGAAGGGGGTGCGGCCAAAGTTGAACACGCACTGCTGGTTGCAAAGGAAGCTGGCAGCTGCGAAGAAGCCGCGTCTAGTAAAGGTGAAAGCATAATAAGTCAGCTTGAAATTAATATACATTATTAACAATTATTGATAATGTCCATAATATTTATAAGAAAAACAAGCATTTTCAAACCCGACAAATGTTCCCGTTCGTTCACCTTACCTGTCACTTTTTCAATATGCTCAAACTAATATATTTTTAAATAGGTTTTTCAAATAAAATGTTGATTTGTGTAAAATCCAAATGTGAAAAGTGTGAGTGATAGATAGATTAAATACCTCACAGCTGATTTATGGTATCAAATATGGAACAAGAGAAACAAAATATGACATAGTCGGTTTTTAAAACGAGATTTAAACTAAGACATTTGTATAGGGATTGATTTATTTATAGAAAATGGGTTGAATTAGAGAAAAAGTCCGATTAATGAGGGTCCGTATCTTTATGTTCTTAATAATATTATCATATTGTATAAGATCAAGCCAAAAATTCCTGATCTGTAAATACGCCTACAAAATAAAAATCTATTGCATCGGCTTACTAGACAATATTTGATTTCTTCAATATTATTTATTCACAAAAATATCTGTCCCATCATATTTAATCAATTCGAGACAGATACAATAATTGCATTAACAAGAAGCGGTGACGTGAACTAAGTAATTCTAAACAACATTATTTTCACGAGTCATGCAAGCAAATCTCGTAACATTGCTGCTTTGTTGATATCTGATGAATAATTAATCCAAGGAAACGTTATCAATTATGCTCAAGTTGATTAACGTATACCTAGATAATATATACGATTTGGTTTGGCTAACGTGGCATGGTTAATTGGATTATACAATTGAATCTGCTGCTGTCATATTTGATCGATTAATGACTAATTGAATGGTTTGGTTTGCAATTTCAACAGTTGCTAAACATTTGATTTTCAACAGTTCAGTTTGACGAGCTTAATAATTTACCACCTGAAGAAATAATTTACCATCAGAAAAGTGTGATTAATGCAAAAAACTAATTTGTGTTATATATAAATATATATTTTTATATAAATATAAAAATTGACCATATTATAAGAATTGTAAATACAAATAAACAAGAGTGGTCTAATATTATATTTTGAGGCAAATAATGCATATTTAATAAGATTTAATATATAAAAATATATCCGGAGATATAAATAAAATTACAGCTAGTACATATTTACATTATAAAATATCATTATATAAAAATGGGAATATGATATAATATAAAAAGAATATATATGATATAAAATAAAATGAACCAAATACAATCCAATAATAATTCACAAGCTATTCAGTATGCAAAAATGATTAAATTAAAATATTATTATGCATAATTTATTGTCGAATTATTTTTTATGTAAAGAAAATTCTCCAATGAGTTTTAACTTGAAAAATGTATCAACGTAATTATTATTTTAGTATTCGTTGTGAAAATTTGACCAATTTTGTGTATTTTAGTTATTTAATGATTTAACAAACGCATTGTATCAAAAGTATGTTATACATATCAAACACAATTTCACGAAAGCCTACAAGTGCATCAATAGATTTTCAATCAATCAAATTTAATACCTCCAACATGGTTGGGTCTGCATATTAAGGATTTTCAAACATTTATAATTATAATCAATAAAGACATGATTAGTATAGCGAAACATAAAGTTGCACATACAATGTAGTATGCCGCTCTCATAAAATAACAAAAGCAATCAAAATTCGAAGGAATTTAATGATTAGTTTATTATGATTGTAATTTTAATGACAGATGCACCAAACAAAATCTGAGCACAAAGTCAAACGGTGATAAATGCACGATACAATAGATAATGTGATCTGCGTTGTATGTATACTTAGGCCATGCAAAATCAGGCTACACTTTCAAAATTAAGTAAAAGGCGCAGTTCAACTAAATCATAGGCCTACAGGTAAAGAATAAAACTCGGCGATAAAATATGAGACCAAACATAGAATTGGCTACATTCTGAAAGGCAACATACTTGGCAAAGTCGAAGATATCGGTGCGTTTCTTCAGCGGTTTACCATTCACGTAGAAGATCACAACTTCCTTTTCCACACTCAAAAGACAGCCGATAACATCGTCTGTAAAAGAAAGGATTACTAAGTAACGACTTTGTGGTACAAAGTATAGAAAACAGAGCCTTATTGGCTTTACTCATGTTAATTATCATCATAGATTGAAGAGGGATACGTTTATATTCTACAAAATCGGTAAATCTATATTTATATTTGACCAGATTGACACATAGAATAGTATGACGTAGGATGATTGATACATATTGATGACGTAGAATAGTATGACCTACATATGATTAATTAATACAGTCAGAACATCCGCAGCTTTCTGTACATTTTTCTGTATACATATATTTCAATACATGTACCTTAAGCTTAATACTAAACATTTATAATTCAACATCCGGTATATTCTGAAAAGGATATAATATTACATTACAATACCAGCGAATAGTTCTTAATAAGGCAGTCACTCTTTATAATTTCACAGATGAGCAATTTCTATCAAATTATAACAACATAATATTATGTATACACTATCTACGTTATAAGTTTATAAAAACAAGTTTATATAAAACAATACAGGTTAATATCATCCTATTTTACGGATTATTAGTCGATAGGTATAATAATAACTAAATCACCTCCAGATATATGAAAATTTTAAAACTTGGTCCTATTCGGTATTATGACCGATATGTAGATGGTAAAACCTCCTCTAAATTGTAATATGTTTATAGCATGATACATTTTAATCAAGGACAGAGCATTTCGCCCAATATGAACAAGTGCAAAACAAAAATTATATAATCTAATCAATTAGTGATTTTAAGTACATATTACAAGTAATGATTGAAGTTATAACATTTGCTAGAAACAATATTTACAAATCGTCGATGTTTTGCATAACTAACGCATCTCATTTTAATCTAGCCACATATTTGATGAATCGATTTCCTGTTTTTTATGAGAAAAATTTGTCAACAAAATTGACTGAACGAGAATGATCAAGGATGTGTCATCTTCATACATTAATTTTCACACTCATTTTCTAGTAAAAAAAAAAAATAATAATTCTGCATTTTTTTAAATCTAAAATGAAATACGATAGTTGTGCAATACAGTATTGACGTATTCATATTTTAAAGTAACTTCACTGCAAATAACATCTTAAATGATGGCAAAAACTCGTAAAATTGCACATATAAGCGGAACCAAGTGGCGATAATTAGACAAATTAGTCTCCGATTGTTAAATGAGGAGTGAGTGAAAGGCAAAGGTGAACAGAACCCAACTCACTGGGTTTCCACTTATCGCCTCCAGTCTCCCTGTCCGGGGTTGCATCGTGCCAGATGTGCTGTCTGTAGCCGTCGTAGGCCACCGAGTAGGGGTCGTCCCCAATACCGCGACCTTCCTGGGAGTCGAATGACACAACAATCGAGAATAATTAGGATTAATCACATCAAAGCTGGTAGGGTAGGGTAGCCTGCGCATATTGTGAAACGGTATATTTTAATTGACAGTATTACTTACAGCAACCCAGTCATTATAGGAGATAACTTGAACATTTTAGCCGTTAGTATAATTACCAAAAATGGATGTTTATTATTTATAGTCAATACTAATAGTCCACTAATGTCACCGACACATGGTTCAGATTCATTTTAGCATACATATTGAATTTTATGTTTTTATATTTTTGTTTATCGATTATTGAGACTATTATTGGAAAACAATCGGAATGAGTGACAAAACGATGAAGTGAAAATTTTTATGCTTAATTTTTTTGCATGTTAACGGCAAGTACATAATTCGTATATGACATACACAGGCCTAGAATATGACGAATCAAAATCATAGAGTTAATAATAATAATTTATAAATAATTAAGACCTGCAGCTTATCGAACTTTAAACAAACTTCTGGTTTGGCACGATATTATAAGATAGCCCATAGGACTTTTAGGACTTTCAAACAATGAGCCACTTGACAAAAGAGATGAAGCAGGTCGAAACTTCATCCGTTTTCCTCTGCATAATAATGAATTCTATAAATATATTGGCTAAATAAAAGCTATTTGAAGGATGCTCATAATTATCTGTTGTATGGTACGACCGTAAGTAAGGTTTGGTTGGGGCTTTATAAACACCGGATAGGCTGACAACTCACGTGGTTCAGGTAAGGACTGTCCTTGGTGGCCCAGCCAATTTGCATGATTCCAGCAGTGATAAGCGTCACTTCGTAGTAGAAAGTGCCGGCAACCACTTCATAGGTACAGCGCACACTTTCGAAGTAATCCGAGTCACATCGGGCCTAAAATGAAAGTGGCAATGTCAAGTTTCTCCCCTAATTCATTTCCAAGTAGAGGACACAAATAACTAATTCCAACATATTCTGTTAAACTTAGCATGCTTTAGCTGGCCTAGCTCTGTCTGTGTGTTTAGGAGTTCTCGTGAATATAGATACAGAAATATTGGGCATATTATGTTCGGGTGTCGAACATGTGAAGGTGTTGATGCAGAAAATTATTTTAACACAATTACAAAACATATAATTCGATTTTAACGGACAATTAGTAGTGCATAAAAAACGTATATAATACTATATAATAGGTATGCCAAAGAAAATGAAACAAACTAATTATGTGTGAGATTTAGTAATAATAAGAATAATATCAACGAATTGGTCGAAAAGAAACGAAACGGAAAATTGCACCATTAAATACAAGATGCTATTAAAGATCTTCACTGTGTTAAAAAAACTATATTTTGATTCTATTATGAAATACAATCTCTCAATATGCAATAACTATGAAGACCAAATTATAAATGCTTAAAATGACAGAAAAACAGCTGAATATTCGAGAAAAAACTTTTTTTATATTACAAGCGTAAATATTTAAATATGCTAGCTGTGCTTTATATACTATAAGGACTAATGAGTTTTGAAGTAGACATAAATGTCTAAGTATAAGATAAATACAACTCAAGTAATATCTAGATAAATACAACTCAAGTAATATCTAAATAAAAAATCTGCACCAATCTCTAAAAATGAACAATTCCCGCATGTTTTCACAATACAATAAAACTAACAAACGTAAACATGCATAATAAAACGGATTGGTTTATCTACTGCACATGATGCTTTCACCATGTTTCTCGTAATTTCTTCCAATCAGTCCATATTTGATCTATTCCATAATTACCCTAATTATCTTAAAGTTAATGAAGAAGTAACTAAAATGTATACCTGCCTCTTTTAAGTAATGAATAAATAATAAAACCACTAAAATGAAATTCTCCTCTCTTTTAAGTAGTATTATTATTTATTCATTAAAGTTATTAAGGTATTAAATATGTAAAGTAAAATTAAATCTGCAAGTTGCAAGAGAACTGTACAATATTATTTTAATATTGGAGTTATTTTATTAAGTTTGTAAATTTTATTAATGTTAATTAAAAAAGCAATTTATTACGTTTAATCATTAATTGATTATATTTAATATTTGTTTATTATTAAATTATTCTCTATCGCGCAAGAATTTAATCTTCGAGTGCCTTAAAAGATTTGACGGAGTATGATATAAAATGACATACAGGACATAAAATGATATAATATGACATAGGACATACATTGATATAATATGACATATAGGACAAAAAATGACATATGGGACATAAAATTATATAAAAGGACATATAGTTCATAAAATGATATAACGGGACATAAAATAATATAAAACGTTATCAAATAAACTTCACGATAATTCACAGATCCTCTCGCTTCTTAGTCATACATACACTGAACTTAAGGTTAACCTAACTTTACTTTAGCCTCAAGCTAAACAGATGATCAGGATAACATCACGTATTTTAGACACTTAAAAATAGACGAAATTGGTTGAAAGTGTTTCTTCATACCACAGATTATTTAAATGATTATATGACGGATGTGGTGGTGGTGGCTTTAGAGCATTTATTTACTTACTTTAATTACACTGAAGAGATAGCGCACATAGTCAGTCAGACATATTTGGATTCAACTTATCTCTTAGCTGAGTTAAGTATGGCTGATGAACTTTACAAAAACCAATCAATACTGCGCTCTAGTCTCCTCAAAGAAGCCGAAGGAACTGTTATATCTTTCAAATATCAATTTAGCAAGCATTTCAAGTCAACTAAAATATTTGATTATCCGTTGTTCCCAATGTAAAACCACTTTGTAGAACTCTAAAATATGTAATATGATTCAAAATTAGCTCTAATTTAGTAGTTTGAAGGGAATTAGAAAGTAAATGACTAAAAGTCTATGCTCACCAACTGCGACGCGATGTGCCGCAAAAAGTTGAACACATACATTTCAATGACCCTATTGCCACTGAGCGCGACGCGACGCGACGAAATGAATATTTCAATACAAACACTATAATAACTGATGAGACATCACTCATACACACACGTTCCTGCACATACTGGGAAGAGTGAGAGAGGGAACCTCAGTAACACAGACTGTACGCATTGGTCGTGAGCAAACAATAGCAACCTGTATACTTATTTCCCCAATCTATACGTGACACCGCGGGCTGAAGTCGTTAAACAGATATAATGCGTGGTCTGTTCATATAGATAGACACATATCTCCACAGAGCCATCATAGCACATGGTATTTCGTTGCGTCACGCTTGGTGGGCATAGGCCTTAACACTTTACTTTCTATAATAGAGGTCTCAATGGATAATATCTAGCTCGCACAATCCGGAGCCAGATGGTACTATCAAATGCAGCATCGAGGAATTAATAATAAATTCAGGTAAGCAAAACTGAAATTCTATGATTAATAATAGATTAAAAAAATACTCACGATACGAAACCTCGCATTAAATTCCAGTCTATAGACTACTCAACTGTGTGAAAATTGCCTCACATTATACAAAACAATAACATAACTTATTAACAGGTCTCGGCACTCTGTAAACGCACATATTTAATTATCAATGTATTCAAAGCCATCTAAAAGTCAACAATTCTATTAGCACGTAATTATTTCCTCTGACATATTGTATACGGAATTGATACAAAGAGACGTAGTCTATGTATATCATGCGCTGAGAGTGAAGGATGGAAACAGCTTAGTACAGTATATTATGTCTGACTTACTTACCTCTAGACCAGTTGGAGAGATCTTTAGGTATTGACTAACATCACGAATGTTGAGCACCGCATTCAGGTTGGTCTTGTCAACGCGGGTATAAGAGAAATCACGACTCTGTAACAAGGGTGAACCAACTCGTGTATTTAAATGTAACGTTATCTCTATCTATATCGGTGAACTTAGGAGATGAATCTGTCATTAATATAGAATAACATAACACAAAGAGTATAAATTGAAGTTTAGAGAAATTACTCTACTGTATTAATGTAATAATGAAAGTAGTAAATTGATATAAAATTCGTTCAACATTTAAGATGTTAAGAATCGGTATCAAGGTTAAAGATTACAACTGTTTACTTATGCTATTAAACAAATAGTAAGAACGGAGGGCTTACCGCAATTTTGACTGCAACATTCCGGAAATTGAGGATGAAAATAGAAACACAAAGAAAGAAATGATGAAACAGTGAATACAGTATATATTGGATAAATGTCAGAAGATAATAAAACAATATGAAATGATAAATATGGAATGAATTAAGGAGAACATTCTCTTAGGAATTAGCCAGTATCTTTCTTTTTGTGAAACAAGCTGTGAATTAATTTATACAGGAGCCTCTCCGGTTTATAAAGTTTATTGACACACACACCTGCTGAAATATAATCATAATTAAATCAGTCTTGCTTTTTTCTTTTCAACTAGTTTTGAAAGATTTCATGTCGCATTTATAACAATTATATATGCAACCCGTGAACGAATATTTCTTTACATAATTTGTATAACATGTTTTTTGTGTCTAAAAAGTACAATCAATTATGTGACACTATGCCAAACATGTAATGTACCGTGAACTGAACTGGCTACGATTATTTACTCTTTTTGAGGAGGAGATAATATCTCATGCTGCTCAAGGGTTTATCACAAGTTTAATAAAATTTAGACTTCGAAGACAAGACAGTTAAGTCTTGGCTTACACAGAGGTTCAAACATTGGCGCAAAAACAGCAATTAAATCCACACAGAAAATATCACAAAGGCAATTTAATTTGTTTCCAATCAATAGACACGTTGAAAAGTTGATATACGAAGATTTATCGAAGTTTTAATCGATTGAATTTTAAATAAGAGAAATGTATACATATTATTATTAATATGTATGAAAATTGGTTCAATCTTCTATATATTGAAAGGTAAAAACAGTTCTAAGACGGTGAATATGTAATTCTTGGAAAGTCACAATTTTATTTATCTCTGAATTATTCACGCATTCGTTTGACTTTTTTCCCCCACAATCATCTTTTGTGACACACAGCGGGGACTTGAAATTCTGGAATAACTTTACTGACGGCGAGTTACACTTCTTGTGAACTTCCTGATTCTAGTTACTCTCTTCCGTATAGTCATTCAAATGTATTGAATCATGTCACATAACCAGTGCAGCTACTATACATTGAAAGAACACTGCTAATAATCTTACTTACTGCGCACATACAATATTCACCGGATATATGTTTAAGGAATTCACGATGTATATACTAATTATTTGGAATTTAAAGAAATGTTCATTTCTTTTAATGGATTAAGACTAGCCAAAGTTATTGATTAATATGCTATTCATTTTCTGACCAGATATTATTACAATATCACTTGATCTAAAGTGCAGAGTTTGATGTAATTCTCAGGCGGTACGAAATAATAAAGTTTCAAATAAATATTATTAATATTATGCAACAGGGTCATTTTGATTAGATTCCATCAAATCAAATTCCATACTGAAAATGGCATAAATAAAGCTTAAAAAGCATAAAAAATAAAACCTTAAATCAATGGTCTCTTTAAAATATGTAGGCTATAATAAGGGTTACCCAAAAAAATTGCATATGGCATAAATTTATAAAATCTAACTAACAAATTTTCATAAATCTCTAAAAAAGGTATTAATAAATTGAAAATAGAATTAAAAGTTTTTAATAACTTGAATGTAGTATCGAAATTAGATGTAGATTAAATCAAAATCGAATATAATCAAACATTTGTTTCATGGTTTATCAATTTTCAATAGTTTTTCCATAGATGATACATATTTTTTTAAATTTGGTTTTTCTAATTTCATAGCTTTTCCAGAATTACATAGGGTGTGTGTGAAACCACGTATAGTAAAATATAATATGTCTTGATATTAAACTAATAATACTTTTCTTTTTGATATTATATCTAAATAAAATATTATTATTAATTTCTCAATAATTGTTAATAAAATGTCTCAAAATGGATGAAAAATACACTACAACCATAAACAAAGAATGATACCGAATTATTCGTTATTATAGCTTATCCACAATACTATCATAGTATTTCAACTTCAATGAGGTATTAAAATAGATTTTCTACCCCAATATGACCAAATTTCCACACGTTAAACCACAACTGCCCCACAAGAACAAGGATAAGATAATGATGACGTCATCACTCACAGACATTGTCGAGCATCCAAGTGGAACAGAAACCGATCTGTCGACGCAGCAGATCCGAACTGTCCGCCCAAGACTCGTAGTCAAGCATGAGACAGCCCGATTCCAGCGTGGCAAACATGTCCTCTATCGACACCTGGCATTGCCCTGAAATCAATCGAGTTCCAAAACATGACCGTCTGCCGGACTACACTAAGCCATCGAATTTTCTGTCGTTTAGGACTTCACATTTTCAAATTGCACATCAATAAGCTATACATTCAATAATTATGAGCACACTAAGTAATGCATAATATAATATATACGTAACATATTATGTTACTAGGCTTATATCTCAAATTATTGTAGACAGAAGCACTCAAGTAATGTACGGGGAGAGCCGTGCAGCGCTGTTTCATCAATGTAGGTTTCATCAGCGGCCCGCACACCTCATGCTCCTACAAAATACGCTAGACGGAACAATTTTCATCTTTACTAGAGTGTTACCGATCCCAAGAATTTCATATATTATATTATATAGTGCACTCCACAATGTTGAGCATAATATGTTACTTATACTGTTATATTTCAACTGACAATTTAATATAGAAGAAAAAAAATCCCAATAAATCAATAAGTTCTACATTCCCAAAAAGTTTGTTATATTTGTAATCGTTTAGCAAACACCTTAATAACATGGTACAAGTGGATTGGTCTAAAATTTCTTTTTTGTTTGTTGAATTAACACTGAATTACGATATTATTAATATTTATAGTTTTGATATATTTTCCGAATATATCTTTTTCATATCGATCATTACTAATAAAGAAATAGGACTATAATAGTATAATTATAAACCATCACATCAAAATGCAAATATTAAAAAAAAACTTTCAATTTTTTGAAATGACTGTTAATCAGCGCGCCTGATCTGTTTATAAAATTGACATGACATCAAAATATGAGCGTTTTTAGATAGGGTATGCTAATTAATATATTATGTAATTGTCTAAAATAGCATACCATTTTTAGTTAAATGACTAGGTATATAATAAAGACCGATATAAAATATGAAAAATAATAAACAATAATTTCTGAAACAAAGTCAAGTTTACTGGTGGTGATTATACAACGTATAATGCTTTCAAACAAATTAATTAAAATAATAGTCACAATAACAAAATATGTTGTGCAAAATTGATTCAAATTTTAGTTACATCACAAAAGTAACGCGCCCACTACATTTCGTGTGTTTCGCAAGGTTTATATACAAACTAATGTATCCGCAGTGTACTTACGAGTTTGTGCAAACTTCTCGAATGCCAACAAGCCATGCAAGACAACCTGAAGACGAACAGGACACCATTTCTGAGTGGCTATGTCTTTGTTTTTTAACTGGAGGGGAGAGAAAACATTGTTTACACACAAATCGATATCGACAAATGTTTACAATCATTATTATCTTCCACATACTGGAAATATTGATTTACATCATTAAAGGCGAATTAACAAGACTAAACAATAATTTAAACCGTAATTGATGTAATTTAATAACAAGAATTGAAACACTAAACTACTGATTTTAAGGATATGTTGGATTTATTAAATTCGATTTATATCTTATCATTAATTCATATTTAATATCTTAATAGTTGGATGTTTTAAATTTAAAGGGTAAAGATATCCTTGGAGATAGATTGATTTAAATAATAGTTTTGTTATATAGAATTTGATAATTCCAAATTGAATTATTATAAAATAAATATAATCACATCAAAGCAGTCGTATTGAAATGTAAGTAGATACATATAATTGTTATGATAAATATATATCTTGATACAATTCATTTTTATTTGTTATAAGGGTTATTGGGATTGTTGATATATAATCATTTCATAAACATAAAAAAGGGCTAACGCCATTGGTATTTCTAAAAATTAGAAGCCAACAGTAACAAGAATTGAAACACTAAACTACCCAACACCTATTTTCATTGATTGGCAATGCCAGGGAAGAGTTGGTAAATTTAATTGCAATAATTTAGTCAACAACAAGTCTACATAACCTCGTTATCTAGCCACTATTCTTAGCAGGTGAAACGGATTTCCTGTTACAATTAATTAAACATGATGAGGACACACGATAACCGAAGCATACCATTATGAGGAATAAATACTATACCAGGTAAACAGGTTGATGGACAAAATGTTTTGCAAAACACCATTATATAATAATAATAAAAAAGAAGCTCATTGTATCAACAACAACAGCCAACCAGTTCCAGGGCCAAATTTACAGAATTGATTTTAGAATCTCATTTCTTCCAAAATATTATACTCAAATTAAAATCCATTCGACATGTCAACCAATGACTTCGTACAAATAGTATAGCCACTTTTATAATCTTTACTTATCCAGCTGCCATGCTTCTAGTAGTATATATGTAATTTATATTTCTGTCAAAATTTACTTAAAAAGTCTAACAAGAATAGAGTAATGACTATCAGATTATAAATTTTAACTATCGAGATAAACTTTCGAGATGTTTCTTTCTGGAATACTACTATAATTGAAAAAGAAAAAAACAACAGAGCATTTCACGAGTCGAATAACATGAATAAAAGTTGGAAAAATGTATTCAATAGCCATAGAGCTCATGGAAAGCCACTCTTTGAGAATGTGTAACGCAAATCAGTGTTTTGTTTTAAAGCGGGAACCTGACCAAGAATGCAGGATAAAGAGGGTTCTACCATTACAATATAAGGAAATATTATGGGCATAAGAATGATATCAGGGTTGGGAAACTTTCAGCTTGCATCTTTATTTAAAAATATACACAGCAACACATGTTAAAATTCACCTGCAAATATTATAATCATGAGTATTCGCATGCGAACTCACAATCCTTAAAGCAGAGATGAATTATTATAGAGAAATACATTGATACAATATATCCAAATAGCCGACAAACGGCAAATAATAAAGTGAACTCTTAATAATGGAAGATGTTCAAGTTGATGGTAACTCCGGTTCATATGGTGTATTTGAAGCAAAACTGATACGAAGGACAGAAAGCAAGTGGGAGAAACACAGTAGCTCAACACCATCAGAAAGAAAACCAATTTTGATAATGTAGATTTGAAGTAGAATTAATGATTTCTTTAATTGGATATATCTGGAAACAAAATAGAAAACCAATATTCGGTAAAAAACACGTGTTCAGTTGTGATTTTTGTTTAGTTTTTACGTGCAATGTATTTGTTAAATGTAAACAACAGAATACATTCAAAGTATTTAATCAATAATACAAGCTGAGCAATAATAGTAAATTAGCAATAATCAATAAGCTTATAGCTGGCAGATTTCGTTATATTATTTTGTCGCTTCCATTTGTTGATGGTCAAAGAAATAAAAGATTGAGTCTTCATTATTATATTATAATTTCTTAAACAAATAAGTGAATATTTTGCGCAGGTATAGAACCAACTTTAATTAAATGGGGATACTATACCAATAAATTAAAATAATGTTGTTTATTGTACGCTAATACATATAATTACATATTTTCTTGTATTTTCATGACATTTGAAATACGACTCTAAGCGCACACAGTAAAGAACATTGTAAAGAACAACGACACATATGATATCATTGAAACTTTTCCCCCCTTATTTTTGGGGTCACATTTTGATATCACCATTGTACCGGATGAGTTTTATCTGGCTACTTAGAAGTTCTTACTTGATGTTTTTTATTTCTCCAAATACTAGAGTACATTCGTTAAGTATATAATATGATCCTCATTAAAATTCAAACTAATTAATGAAAATAGATCTAGCATATAGAAGGTTAATTATGCTATGCGACAATTAAGGTGTTTTGTTACTAATACAAATTGGTATAATGAAAGGGTACATGACGTGCGCATTTACCTTATGTAAATTAATAACATGTGTCGATATATTTTCCGTAAGTCAATATCGCAGTATTAAATAAAACATATAGAGTATAACCTTTTAAAAATAATGACATGTGACTGAAAGCTGCCCGCCACAGATTTCATTAATAAACTATTAAATAACACCAAAGACTCTGTAAAGCGGCCATGCAGTGCAATTACTTTGATTAAGTATATACCGTATTATCTAATCTAACACTAGTTTTCTTTATGAAACAAATCTGAGATCTGAACATCCTAAATAAATAAATTCTAATTAATAAAATGAAATATATTTACTTCAAAGTTCCTATGAAAGCAAAATTTATTTATTTGTGAAGTTAATGTACTCCTAAAAGTAATAAGTTAATAATTTGAAATTCTTCTTCCTCTATTTTAGAACTTTTAAGGGTTTTTCGTGTAAATTTTAACAAAATTCCAACACCTAATTTCACGTTTTTACGGATAGAAAATAAAACAGAAAATTAAAATCACATGGCTATAAAAAAATCGCCTGTCAAAAGATAGCATTTCTAAAGTACTTTTTTGATACTATATAGTTTGTTAAGTTATCATGGTTAAATAATAAAATGCACAGGAGAAACATGGAATACATATTATGTATTTAAAGAAAAGACATGATATGCGATCGAAGGCTGGATAGTTTCTGGAGTAATTACTTTGACTGGTGCCAGTTACTTTTCTTGAATGTATATAAAAGTGGCAACAGTTTCGTAAAGATCAGCTTGTAAAGCATAAAATATACTACTAACGTTGTAAATTTCAAAACAGGATAGGTAAAAGTCATAATCAGTGCAAAAATTGAAGTTAAATAAATCAGCAGCCAAAATATTTTTAATCAATGAATTTAGACTTATTTTTAATACGTCTAAAGCCTATATAGGAATATAAATATGTAGGCTAAATCTAAATATAAAAAGTCACTCAAATATTATAGGCTACTTTTGATTTTAAATACCCAGTAGTGTATGCAGACATAATATACAGTGGTGAAAATGATTGTCACTGTTTCTTATCCTTGAAATTGAATTCATATATTATATAATGTGCTGTCATCGAAGGAAAACTTCAATGATTGAGTCTTGACGTTATAAACAGCATTACCCATATTTGATTTTAGGAAAAGTTTGGATCCTCTACGCAAGTCATAGTGTACATTTGTGAAGCTATTTGGTAAGTAATTTACTTATGCAATTACAAATAATAATACGCGATGGTATACCATAAACACACAATGAAAAGTTGTATAGGCCTAGTCCATAAACAATCGAAATCTTGATTACAAATATCCAAAAACGATGCGATTGTATTCCGTTTTTTAAAAATGTAAGCCTTTTATTTAACAAAAGACAATACTCAGCTTGACGGTATTTTTTTATCTCGATCAAAATAAGTGTATGATGTGACTTTGTTTATTGAAATGCGTACAGAAACGAAGATATGCGACGGTCTTCGATAGGAAGAAGTATCCTCCAAAGGGGCGTATTCGGGTATTTCAAATGACTTTCGATATAATTGCAACACTAGCCTACCTTTAATATTATACCAGCTGCTTGTAACTACCGTTCTATCATAGTTGTTGCAGAAATATGATTATCATGTTATGATATTCTTGTTAATTGAATTATTTTATTCATTATTGCAGAAATTATTGAAGATTACTGACTTAATGAAATATATCTACGTGGCTAAAAATAAAACGAATAGAAATTAAAAAAACTATAATTTAATATATTTACTCATTTATTTATGAACATTCTATAGATAAAATTCATTTTCAAATGTAGTAAGAACACCCTTCTGCTTAAAATAAACGTCCCGAAACATATACATTGTACACCTATTAGTAAAATGTGTAGGGAAAACTAATATTTATATATAAATAATGCAATTGAAAAAAACAACTTAAAACAAACATGAGAAATTTAAAACTGACATTGTAGCACTGTAAAATTAATTCTGCATCACTTTATCGAGTTTAGCGCCATAATTAGATTGATTTGACTTCTACATTTTAATTTATACATGAAGGCAGAAATTAGTCGTTACACCAAACAAAATCCCATTGCACAGTGCAACCACCACGTTCGGCGTCTACCTTTTTAAGAGGCTATAGACCCACAACAACAACAACATTAGCAAATGGTGTCAAATAAAAAAAGATGGTCAATTGGAATATCGTACATCTATAGATAATTGAACTTGGGGGATGTGAGAAATAAAAAAAATAAAGAAGAGTTTATTCGATAAGGAATTAAAAAAAATTATTCTTCTTTTTAGAGACTTTACCCAAACTAAATATAAAAAGTGAATTAGTGAAAGTAAAGTATTCTAAATGCAAACATAATGTTAGATAATTAATGTCAATAGTCAGTATGTTAATTGTAATCAGCGCTCTTGCTTCTCATAATTCTTTATCAGTAGGTTGGTAAAATTGGAGAAATATTTCCTTTTACTCGCAGCTTTAATGCCTGCAGCTTCTCCAGATTGCCCATTTCTTTAGCAGGATAAATAATTATTATATGACCCAAAATGGATTACTTTGTAAAACTGTATTAAAACCTGCCTAATCAATGGCACGGGTCAATTAAATCCATTTAGACGTCCCTTCGTGCAGGGTCGAAAATGTCAATAATTGTAAGTTTCCACCATATCTGAAAATTGGTAAACCTCAAAGGCTGGTTGGTATACCGGAGATTTGTACGTTAACATTGTCTTTCAACAAACGTAACATGAAAAATTTGTCGTTTCATTAAATTTTAATCAATGGAAAACCCACTTTTACACCAAACAAAATCCCATTGCACAGTGCAACCACCACGTTCGGCGTCTCCCTTTTTGAGAGGCTATAGACCCACAACAACAACAATAACAAGAACACAACCCCCCACCTGGACGCAAGCAGTCAAGAAGCGCAGGATCGAGTCGTTGAGCAGGAAGACCGCGTTAGGCCCACACAGCCGAGTGGCCAGACAGTCGAGCACCAGACAGCTGTTCCGCGACTGGGTCATCTCATAGCCCTCCTCCGAGCTGTCGGACAGTAGGCGCCCTCCCCCCGGACCCTTCTTGCTCTTCCTCTTCTTGTTGCTGGGCCCCACCACCGGGCTGTGCAACTGCTGGCCACTTGTTGTCGCCGAGGTGGGCGTGGTGTTCTGGTCGCCAGGCAACGACGGGGAGGTGGCGGCGGCGGGCAGGAGGGTCTCCGTGAGCTGGTCCAGCCGGAGTACCTGGGCGGGTGGGGTGGGGCGGTGGTTCGTGCGTGGCTGGGGGCTGTTGCTTATGGTTACTGCGCTTTTAGCATATTTATTCAGAATATATGAAATATGATAATGATAACTGTACAATAATTACAACTTCATGTACACGTACAGTTTTTACATAAAAGATAAAAAAAATGAGATACGACTACAGTTATTGTAAATTAATAATGTCATCTTAGATCGCAGAGTATTATATAATTAGTTATATCAATCATACAAAGCCTAACAATCTTAGTACCGTTTTACATACAAGTAATAAAATACTAAATAGTTATAAATGTCAACGATTACTAAAATAATAAAATGAAATATTATATCATACAATTAAAATGGAATCTAAGTACCTTCAAAATCTACGGATATTCACTACTTGCATGAAGCATAACATTGAGGATATTTAAGTAAATTTAAGTCGATATTTTACTAGTTAAAAAACTTAATGGCATTAAAGAAAATTAATAAAAGCACGAACTCTGTCTGTTGAGTAGGTTAGGGGACTTTCAAGGATATTCAAGGAGAATTTTCAATGTATAGCAATTAGTGAGAATAAAGTATGTACAGACGCGTTTATCGATAATAAAAGAGATTAAAAAATAATAAAATAAATGTATTATTGACAGATCCGCAGTTTAACTGTCACTTTATAGACGTGGAATCAAAATTTATAATTTTAATAATATAGCACAGAATATTTGTCAAAATATTTAATACAAAATTGATGTATTGAAATATTAAAGAGGATGACAAGTTACTACAGTTAGTATTACTTGTATAATATTATAATGCTATTTATATATATTATATAATTGCAATTCCGGTATGAATAATGAACGAAATAATTTACTACACCAAATTGTATAAATTTCAGTAGTCTATAGGAGTAGCTTTTTTTACATATGAAAACCGTCTCAACTTAAATGAGAAATGGATTTTTTAATTTATATGTTTTAATTATCTGAATATTATTATAACGATATAGAAACTTTTTCACAAATTGTCTATGACTAGTATTTAGGCGACAATTAACTGCTATATTAAAATAAGTACTATTCAACATATTTTATGACGATTGTTGATCGAAGAAAATTCTAAACTTAAGTCTTGATCAGAAGTACTGTTCCGTTCTGTCTGTATCCATGGGGGTTGCCTATTCTCTGTAGTTCTTTACTCGAATTAGTATAAATGCTCAATTTAAAGACCCCAAAAGTGCATGCAATAGTAGAATTAAGTCAGGGTAGGTCCCAAAAAATCTAGAATATTGTAATACACGTTTTGCGTATTTTTGTTACGATTATTCATGATATAATGTGTAGAACAACATTACTGATTGATATTTAGTGGCCATTATGTAATACAATTATAATATATACGTAGCATAATGTCATTAGTTCTAGTTATAGTATAACAGATTTTCACCTACGCTATTCGCTGGGTAGAATTCCATGACTTTCCAAAGACATACTTTAGGTTTTAAAAACTGTATAGTATACGATAATAAAAAGTAATTATATAATATACGTACCCATAAATTAGTCAATTTAGGGTTTTACAATTCATTTAGGGCAAGAGTGCTCAAGAGTGCGCATTGTTTTGTTGAAATTTATATAACCTATAGTATGTCATGAAACAAAGTTATTTAGAAAGAAAAAAAATTAAGTGCCACTTTCCCAATTTCCCATGACTTTTAAAAAAATATCTCATTCTTCCATGACTTTCCAGGCCTGGAAAATCATTTTCAAAATTCCATGACGTTCAAGGAGCGTAGGAACCCTGGTATAAAATATTGGTACATTTTTATTAAGAATGGTGTTTTTGGTTCATACACCATGTCATTCTGAACCTTCTAATCCTGAAAATATAAACAAACACTTAAAAATATAATACAAAAAGTCAAAACAATTGAGTATATGCACGAAATTCAAGCACACGTGGCCACCCTATTAAGTGGCCAATTATGGAGTAATTCAACAAATAATGACGGATTATATTGAATCAGTAATGAACAATAGATCAAGAAATCAATAGTAGTATTGATTACTAGCAACTCTTCAATGAACCACCAAATCAATCGATAAGTAAGACAACTAGACTGCTGACCTGGTCCACCTGGCGCAGGAAGGAGCGGGAGGGGAGGGCCGACTCCCGGATGATAATGCAGGCCACTGAGCCCATACTGGGGTCATCTAGGGGGAGACAGTTCTGTAGGTACTCTAGCATGCCGCGCAGGTCGCCATCCGAGTTCTGGAGCATACGGGTGTGTCCGGAACTGTGCGATACGACGGGAGGTGAGCGGAGAGAGATATTAGGCACAACGGATAGCTCGGTGTGACTAGTATTGGCCACGGTCGTTAAGCTCAGAAAAAGGTTACATAGATGTTTCACCTTTAACACGAGCAGAAATTGTACATGAACGTTTTTACACTAACTGTTTTTTCTAATTTTCAAGGAATCTGTATAAAAATTTAGTGCTTTAAAATGTTGAGATGTTATAACTTTTTATCTCCAAAAGCGTCATTTCAAATTATAATGTTTTCGAGGGTACACAATAATATACTAATATTGCACAAAGTAACCACAGTACAAGGAACGAATCATTTAAAAAGTCTTAAATAGTAACCAAAAGTTTATGTTTATAAACAAATACTACAAAATTAATTGGCATACTGGAACACAATACCGATACTATGCGTGTATCGTGCCATCATATTAAGAAAACAAAACAAATAAAATAAGTCAGTTAACCGATACCAGTTAAATTGCAACATTTGATGTTGATTATGATTAAACATCCTGACAGCCAAAATCAGCGGCATTTAAATGTCATGTTCCGGTACTAGTTTTTCTCTGTAAATAATAGCTAGGATTTCTTACTAAGGTGCTAAACAATTATGGCTGATGGAACTATAAGTGTCCAGTACATTTAAAAACAGGAATAATAATCAATAATTTTACTTTGAATATTTTTACTGACTATTCGGAAAGTAACCACAACATAAACTGTATCCATTTTTTTCTTACAAATCATTATCAATGGCTTGATACATTATTCTCATGGCAGTTTCTAGTGGAGATTCCTCTTCCGTAATTGCCAGAAATAAATGTCCGTGACTTCTGTCACCACGATGGGCTCCACTTCTATGTCTTCCTAAACACTGTCCCATTTGTTACAATCTAAAAATAAAAATACAAAACATATTAATAATGTTAATGCATTAAGTCGAATTTATTATGTTTAAATTTACATTATATTTCATGTACAATTTAATGAGTCAGTATTTGTTTATTTCAAAAATAGAAAAGAAAAATAACTTGTTTCAGTTTGTAATGCTAAAGTGGCGGTAAAGAATTTCTGAAATGTTTAGAACTAAAGCTTGGTTGAATGGCTACAAATGGTTGAAGTGTAACAGAAATATACCTCACCAATTTGCATTGAAATTCCATATTTACTGTCCTTTGAATGTGATCAAGAATAATTGTTCCTTTACACTTTTAATGAACAATTTAAAATATAGTTTTTAATATATTACATATAATAATTTCGATTGGTGTGTGGTATAGGGGGATTCCAAGGCATATAGATAATGGAAGCAAAGCATGTTCAATATCAAACACTAATAAAATTTATGTTTCTCATAAATTAAAAAATTTTACAGTATAATTTTATTTTACTAAAAATTAATTTTGAAGAGAAAAAATTGCAAGAATTGTAACAATCATAAGTTATTTTAGTCTTTCTATGGGTATCTCAATACATTTTAGTTTTATACAGTATAATTTTGGCAAAATAATATTCATTCATATGTGGCTATTTTCATAATTATAGTATTTAAAAGATTAATAGAAATAAATTGTAAAGCAAATGAATTGTAGGTGGGGATTTCAGCCAATTTTAATTACTTTCTGTGAAGGCATGTTATATATGTTGGTGTATTACTGAATACTTTTAGAATTGAAATATTCAGTCGCCACTCGAAGCTGTTCCCATTATTTGTAATTAACTTTCACAAAATGAATATAAAAATTTTATTTAAAAAAAGTTTGAAAGTATGTTAAATATTTAGATGTCCTAACCATGACTCGAGAAACAGAACTTTTCTTATAATATATTTTCAACTAAACCAGAATGAACAGAGAAAGTTTTGGGCCATGGCTTGAAAAATATCAGATTTTAAACCACTAAATAATAAACTATTCATCTCATAAACCAACTCTATTCTAAATAGTGCTAATTTTTAGCCTCAAATTCATCTCTACAAATGGATCCTTCAGAAAAGAGTTTTGCCTAAAAAATCAATATGCGATTTTATCCATTTTAATGCGGATTTAAAGTGCCTAACCAACTAAAGAAGCACTATTAAGAAGAAAAAGTCACAATAAATGAAACCTTTGAAATATACTACTGAAGCATATTGACATTGGTGGTTTGGGGTATGGTCTGCTGATGAGTTCTATTAAGGCCGAATTAGCATTTCCCAGATATCCCTGCTGAGGAATATGTTTCAGTAGTATATTTTAAAGGATTAATTTTTTTGGACTTTTTTAAGAAGCAATGTTTATACAAAAAATATTAAAATATATTTTTAAAAAAAAGTCTGATTGAATTTTGCTGTGAAACAAACCTAAGCTGAGTATCAAAAAAGTTAAAATTAGTAAAAACATTACTATGCTGTAAAAGATTGTATGACACTTTTCTAAAACATTTGTGCAATATAGTATTTTTTTCAATTTGTTCACAATCATTGATTAGTTGAATTTGGTTGACTTACCACTTATCAGTTTGAAAAAAATGTAATCACAGGTTAATTTTTTCCATGTAAGAAAGTACTCTGCATCCTTTGAATTTCTGTATATTTTATTCATAAAAATAATAATTTAACACTTGTTATATCTCTCATATACCAGTTGGACATATTGGTATTTTCAAAAGTAATTTCTGAATTCAAAAAAGGCACCAGCTATCACAAAAGCTTGTATTCACAAAAAGAGTTTCATATAGATACTCACAATAACTGTAGAATCTACAATAACATCAAATAATATACATCATAAGCAAAAACTACACATGTTTATGTAACTTGTAAGTTTAAATTTTAAAAAGGCAAGACAGGAAATTTTAAAACCTACTTATACGCATATACACACATATATATATATATATGAACTATATATCCATGTACTTGTCATATATTACTTATATATTAAAAATAATATATGCTTTATAACAAAATGTTTACTCACATATATACTTTGAAATGTCCAGTTTTAGTATATTATTAAAAATAATTTGATATGTAATGATGTTATTTAATAACTACAATAATTGAGCTAAGTTGCATCAATTTTCGACTCAATCAAAATGGCTGACCAATGCGACTCATCCAATGTCTTTTCATGTCACACTAGTAGTCAGATAAATTCCCGCACAATTTATCTAGTATTAGTAGTATAGGCATAGTGGATTCGGCCTCCTCTCTTGACCTTTAACCATACCCCCCAACCCCAATTGTTTACTATCCGGATCATTATTGATCATAAGTGCGCCAACATCTTTCATTGGGTATATCTTTTTAGTGTAGTAACCTATAGCAACCAAAGTTGGTAAGATGACTCATAAATATAAGATACATATTTTATACTACCTACAATTATTTGTAAGTAGTACATACATTTAAACATAATAGTCAGTGTCTAATTATATTATAATCTTATTATTTAATTATAAATATTGTTTTTAGACCGTTTGTTAAATTTTGGACGAAAAATGACGTCTCTCATGATGTCATTTTTGTTTTTAGCCGATAACTTTTGATGTTTACAACTTATGACAACCAAACTTGGTATAATGACTTACCGACATAATCCAAATCTTTTATACTACTTTTTTTGTTGTAAATGGTATAATTACATATATTTATATAGTAAAATAAAATTTAATAGATAGACATTCAGAATAGCTACGAGCTAGTGTAATTTTTTTGAAAATCGGTTGAAATTTAACGAATCTATAGATATCTTAGTGATTTACACCTGATTAAATCTTTTTTACATAGTAAAATCAAATTAAATAGATAGACTAGCAGAATAGCTATGATTAAGTGCTTATTTTTTAATAATCAGTTGAAATTTGAGAGAGTTGTAGACATTTTACCATTATGATGTATTATGGCCATATATTGCACAATGATTTTAATGAGGATTCTAACTAAGTCTAGATCACTCGGCTTGATTTTGTTACTTACAGATTGATTTCGATAAGAATTCCGACTAAATGGAATAAAATATTTATGATTCAAATCAATAAAGAACAATTTTTATTAATCCAATATTTTATTAAAGTTACACAGTAGTACTTCATTATGTAAAGTGTGAGACGAATATGTACATTAATATAATGGATGCATTTTATTATTAGATGTGTCAATATCAGCATCATCATCATCATCACCAACATGTGAAATATTAATTGCGTCCAATGCGTCACACACTCTGCTGTTAAAAATATACCAAAATCATTTGATACTCTCCCGTAGAGCTGAACCACAGGTAAAAAAAGGAGTATATTCTTGAATTTTTTCGACCTCTTCTTCAATTCGTTCCATTGCCTCGTGTTTTTTCATATACAATTGAATAGTTCAATATAATTATCAATTTGTCTTGTACTTTGTGTTTCAACTCTTTCAGGGTCAATTTCTTCTGTATGTTTTTCTGCATGTCCTGTAGAATTATAATCAGAAGTGTCGACTCTTTCTTTTGCTCCTCGTCGTTCACCATATTCTCCATCGATTTTATTGATGTTTCCTCCTGGTCGTCGCACCGTATTTATTCCTCTTTTTTGTATAGCATTATAGAAAATATAGCACTTATTGTAAATAAACCATGTTGGAGACCATCGAAATTATTAGAAAACACATAAACAATGATTACATTTCATGATAATTTGCTGAAAATTCACTTATATGACCGATCGGAATTAATTAAGACAATTTAGAACGAAACAGACAGTGTAAGAGACCATCCAAATTTTAAAAAAGCTATTCTATTTATGATAATAATAAATTATTTATGAGAATAATAAATTATTTGTACAAAACGACATGTTAAAATATAACATTTTAAATATTATTCAAATTGAACGTTTTGTATAACCAACTAGTATCACAAAAGGACATTCTAAATATAAAAAAATAAGATAAAATGTGCCTAACATGTAAAAAAATATAACATTTATTGTAAATGAACCATGTTGTAGACCATAGAAGCTATTAGAAAACACATACACAATTATTACTTTACGTGATAATTTAGTGAAAATTCATTTATATGTCGAATCGAAATTAATTAAGACAATATAAACGAAACAGACTATGTATTAAAATATCTAAAAAAACATAACTCATAAACAGATAAGAAGAACCAAAAATATACACTAAAGACAACCAACTAGATAGTTGATAAACATAACTTATGACTGTTAAAGTTTCAATCATGAAGAATTTGTCCTATATGCAAAAGGATATTGTTCGAATTCCTGCACATTTATTGCGTGTACACAAGGTACTGTTTAACGCAGGAAAGCTTACTTCGATCAAGGATTTATTGTTACTGTCGACTCTTCTACCATTTAACGCAAAAGAGTTTTTTCTACTATGGAAACATTTTTCAAGAAATTGATTACCTAGACAACTGAAAAGACAATTTGAACTAATTCTGCACAGATTCCGACAAAACGAAATTCCCAAAGTTGCCAATAATGCACGGATATCAATCAACACAAAATGTCGAAAAATTAATTAAACTCAAGTAAATCAGTAAAAGACGAGGAATCTATACGGTCCGACAACGAGGAGGAAACATCAAAAAAATCGATGGAGGATATGGTGGACGACGAGGAGGAAGAGAAAGAGTCAAAGCTTCTGACTACAATTCTGGAAGACATACAGAATAAATTTACCTCGAGAGTTGAAACACGAAGTACAAGACAAAATGATGAATTATATTGAACTATTCAAGTATATGAAAAATGACGAGGCAATGGAATGAATTGAATAAGAGGTCGAAAAATTCAAGAAGATACTCCTTTTGTTACCTAAAATTAAGCTCTACAGGAGAGTACCAAATGATTTTTGTATATTTTTGACAGCATAAGGCGGACGCATTGGATGCAATTAATATCTCACATGTTGGTTATGATGATATTGACATATCTAATAATAAAATGTATCCATTATATTAAAGTACATATCCATCTCAAACTTTATATAATAAAGTACTGTACTGTGTAACTTTAAAAAAAAATTGGATTCATAAAAATTGAAAATAATTGTATCTATTTAGTCAGAATTTTTATCGAAATCAATGGGTAAGTAGAAAAATTCAAGCTTAGAGAAATAGACTTAGTTATAATCCTCATTGAAATCATCGTGCAATAGTAGCATAAAAATATTTATCCTTGAGTCATCATACCAACTTTGGTTATCATAGGTTACTACCCTAAAAAGATTACACAATGAAAGATTTTAGCGCACTTATGATCCATAATGATTCGGATCGTAAAAAAATAGGGTAGGAGGGGTTTGGTCAAAGGTCAAGTGTTAAGAGAGGGGGCCGAATCCCCTCTTCATATACTGCTAGTATTGTTTCTTCCATGATATATATATAATCTACATAAGGAAAGTATATACAGTATATACATAATATAAAGGCAGGAGAACCATTTGAAAATAAAATACATATAATGTTATCAAAACAATATTGACAGTTATTGCACAATTGAATGACTTACTACAGTTTCCGGTAGTTATGTGCCAAATTGGAAATATTAGTTATTGCAAGCAAATACTGTAATTTTTTGGCAGTGTGATCCCTAACAAAACACTGTCTGCATTGCAAGCAAACCACCATAAGACTGAACTTTGCATGTCATGCTCACGAACAACACAAGAACAGAGCAAATGATTTTTAATTTCAGTTAAGTTATATCAAACCAAAATCTTGCAAGTCTTCTAGTCAGATGGATATTTTTGTAACAAATACCAATCACAAACCAAATTGTAAGCTATAGAATAACAAAATACTACATTTCAAGTATATCAAAGTATATTTTTCTAATCTAATTATATACTCAGATTATGAGTACCCTGATCACCCTGATAATATTAATAATAATGGTTGGGGCAATTAACATTGCAACCATACTGTGAAGTATGAGCTATTGAGAGTGCAAGTTCAATAATTTATACTGCAATGCCAATTAACTAGTAGGGATGATTGACAGTACACTATAATTATAAACTTAATGATAAGTGTTCATATTTATTTACAAACCAGGGATGTAACTAGACTATATTTTATGTATGCTATTTTCGGGATGGAAGGCACTTATAAGTTATATGAAGCAAGTATAAAAAACTTAGCCAATAGTAAATATGAATAGCAAACTCACTAACAAAATAATATATTAATAACTTTTGTATATCACAACAATACTGTAGATACAATAAATATGCACATATATTTTATTCAGCTAGATAAAAAGGGATGCAAGTTTGAAAAAAGTGTATGCTGCAGGATACATTAGTGCATATAGCTGGTTACATCTCTTTAAACTATAAAGTAAATACAATTGTTACAGATGACTGCTTGCTCAATACATGCATACAAGAAGCTCTCTATTTACACAAACAAGCAGAATTATTAACCAATCAGAAATCATCCAACAAGTTGACAGTGTTTATAAACCAACCATATTTGTTTATTGTTTGTGACTGAATTCTTCTATGCATATAATAGTATGTTTTTATCAGTATTTTCATACATAGGTTTGTTTTAACTGATTAAAGACATGTATCACCCACTCAGATTTCTCTTGACTACATTGGTAGCAGCTGTGGGATAATAGTTAAAACTAGTATATATGAGAGATGACTGAGACACAAAGTCATAAAACTATTGTGTGTGATTCAACCAAGATGTGAAGTTGCAGAACTATTGCATGAGAGTTGACTGAGACATAAAGTCATAAAACTGGAGTATGAGAGTAGACTGAGCATTGAAGTAGTAAAACTACTGCATAACTAATCAACAGATGTGTTTCAATCATGTGACAAATGACTGGGTCAGACAAAACTGATATCTCAGGATCAATACTGGAGATCAATCCATGGTTAAAAAATCTGGAGCTTAAAGCTGGATACTGTAGCAGGTCAAAATGATCCAAGTGACAAGCCAAAGATTACATTTTTGTAATGCATAAAGGGTTTTTTGAATTTATCATTATACCTTTTAACAAACCAATAAACAAGATTAAGAGATATAAAAATGATGTAAACTGGAATAATGATATTAAATTAAATTGCTTGATAAAAGGTAAATTAATAATAATTTAGATAAATAAATGTAATAATAACAACCATAAATCATATTTAACCATTTTATAAAAATATTATTAAATTATTTTATATAAATAAGTTATAATAAATATTTATTGAAAGAATAATTTCCATATCTATAATTCCATAATCAATAATATGCAATCCTTCTTTATGGATCACAAATATAAGTACAATAATATAAATGCATACTAATATAAAAATATATTTAAATTTTTTTTTAAAATATTATATATAAAAATATATTAAAATTATTTAAAAAAATATTATATATTAAAATAAATTTATATGTAAGTTACAAAGAATAACATATATGGATAATATAGAATTAGCAGACGGACAGAATAAGAATATTTGACTGAAAAATACCATTCCATGGAATATATTTGGATGCCATATCAAGATTGTTTGATGAAAAAGTAATATTACATAGAATACTATGTTCAAAATAATATAAAATTGACAACTATGTTGAATATATTATATATTGTGATTCTTGATCTGTCCAGATGGATTAATTCTTGAATTATCATTTTGTAATATATTATGTAAAAGAATTGATATTTAATTTATTTATCCATCCAGAAATAATATTATTCTTGCTCTGTCCAGTCAGTTCATGAATTATTGGACAGAGCATAGATTCCTACTCAATCTGGCTGGTTCATAAACTTTTTAAATTGATGTAAAAACAAATTAGTAAAACAATTTATATAATTAACTTATAAGATTGATGAAATATTACAACAAATTAATAAATAAAATAAAATCAATGAAATATTCCAATAATTGCATGGATCACACAACCATAGATTACACAACTATATGGTTGTGTAAAATATGCAATTATATTGTAATATTTTATTATTGTGTTCATACATTTACTGTTTCAATAAAATACCAACCCATAACTTGAACTATTATATTACAGTGTAACTTCCATACTGTCAAGTGTCAATAGTTCCCCCTCATGCTTTCAAATAATGACAAGTGTTAATGTGTCATCAATAGGCATTAGCTTGCATGAATCACAAATGTGTCTAGAGAACTGCACATGAACAGTTTAACATGTATATATGACTAGAGAACTACCATGCCATTACTTAGATTAGAACAACCAGGAGACTAGAGAACTACTAACACATTTATAGTGGTAAGATATATATATGTATCGGTGACCAAATGTGGAATCCTACCAATCTGGAATCAGTCGGACCAAACAGGAATTCATATTTGGTCAGACCAATTTTGGATTGGTTCATCTTAAAATCATGCTTTAAATGCACTCTAGATACTAAGAAATAAATAATATTGAATGTATTTTATATTATTTGGTTGAACCAAACAGGAATAGATTATAATATTATTATTTCCATTTAAGCTATTTATTGTAATTTATTCATACTTGGTTAGACCAATTCTTAATTGGTCAGACAGGAATCTGACAAAATATAATGCTAAAAGTATTTTGTTATGACCAGACATAATTTTGTTTATTTGATCCAACCAAACAGGAATATGTATCTCATTTCAATTCAGACAAATTTGTATCATTTATTCCTGACTGGTTGGAACAATTCTTAATTGGTCATACCAAACAAGAATAATTGTCCTTCTTTTATATTATTATTACATTGTTAGATCTATTTTCTTATGACCAGACATATGCTTTTATTTGGTCCAACTAATCCAATTCAACCATTTTAATGCAGACAATTTGCATTATAAAACAGGATCAAACAGGAATAATTGTCATTTTTTATATTATATATTGTTAGAACTATTTTGTAATTGTTTAACAGAACAGGAATATATCAGTTTATTAATATATATATAAATATTAAATTTATTATATTAAGGAATATGTCATTCTTTTATATTTGTATTACTAATACTGTGCTAGAATTTATTTTGTTATTAACAGGACCTTATTATAAGGTCAAACAAAATATATTATTATTTGGTCAAATCAAACAGTGAAACAAGGGTAAACAGGGTCAGGGACACAAACCATGTCCATGTCCATCATGGCCATGCAACAAAATTAAATTTTTGAAAATATTAGTATTACCATTCAATAATATAAATAATAAATTTACTTGCAAAATTAAAGATAATATATTTTCATGATAAAACATCAGTTAAACAAATTGATAAACAAGATTTTATGATATATTATTATTAATAATATAATATTAATTATTATAATGATGTTAACCTCTGCCTCTGGAATAATGATATTAAATCAAACCACTTGATAAAATAAATTTTTATGGTAGTTTTCTAGCTGGTTGTGGTATATGTTGATACCTGGTGATACCTATGTTGATACTCTAATTCTAGCAAGAGCTTTCATGAATAATTATACGCCACACTGACACATGGCAAGCATTAAAGAAAAGTTAAATTAAACAAATGCAAGGATCAAAATATATTTAATCGTGGATACAGTGTATTATAAATATAAAATAAAGTATCATAATGAGCATACAAACCTGACAATATAACGATTTCAATTAAATTTAGATGGCTGACACTAAAACTGATATAAAATACACGGGGCGTTACATAAAATCGTTTAGCCTTTTAAAACCTATACCGCCATAAAAATAAACGTATTCATATTAAAATTATACTTTATGTTTACTTAAATGCATTAGATATATTTGATAATTTAAAAAATAGTTGTGATGGTCAGTTTGTTTAGAATTTTATACCACTTTTTTATCCTCCAAAAAACATAAGAAAATGTAAGCTTTTTATAAATAATGCGCTGTTTTATATTATTTATATAATATAAACCAATAACGTTTTTTCGATGAGCCACACTCAAAGGCTGCCTAACCAGGAACTTGGAGAACAGGTACTGTAGCAGAAGTTTGATTTGTGTTAGAGGAGAGTTGAGAACATTACGATAAAGGAACAAAAATTGGCTTCTTTTCTATATGTTTGACTGAGTTGCCAGCAACGACAGTAATAGGCTTACTTTGCGACCAGTAAGGTGGTTGACTGCTTTCCGTGCAGCGGCGTGTTTACAGCCAGCAGTGGCATCCTGAATAGCTGCGACTTTATTTTCGCTACGTATATGTGTTTGGCTCATGTAGCCTTCTAAATTTCTCCGCAGCAGCAATAACGCGTTTACTTCCAGACCCATACTTATATTTGTAGCACTCTGCAAGTCACGCTATATAGCACTGGAGATGATAGGCTCAGAGTCCCAAAGATCACTTTGCACTCTGCAGCCCTGGCAATTGATTCTTGAAAAACTTCTCAAAGAAACTCTCCTGCTTTGTAGGATTATGGAGTTCGATCTACAAAAGAAATGGCGGTGGTTTATTGTGTGTATGTTATAAGGGTGAGATTAGAATAGATTATAAGTTATGGTCGGATGATATAATAGTCGGATAATACTTTTGAATGATATTTACTGATTAAATCATTTTATGTAAATATATTCTGTGTTTTTATGGATGTGTTCTAATTTTTATTCGATATTATATATATATATATAAACAAATAAATTCTGTTTTAACAAATAAATAATATTTTTATTTATAAGTATATTATAATAGAACATACAATTACTGACCAAGCACACAATTGAAATATAAACAGAATAAATAATATAAATATATTAATAATATAGGAAAATTCACCAATCCAAATATGTTTAAACGGTAAATATGTATCATGATAAATGGTACAAAATACGCACAAAATATTTTAACGCAGTTAATCAATAACGTTATTATTTTTATCTGGTAAGGATAAATATATTTACGACGTACTCGCAAAACTGGTTATTTTTTCGAATTACTCCATTAGTATTAGCAATTTCCCAAATAAGATATATACTAATTCATTTGTCAATATGTATATGCGCTAATATATTTGTACATATATATTTGTAACAACCCAGTGGAAAACATTAAGTGGGCTCCCATATGGGCTTTACATGGGATATCATCAGCATTTTAAGTGGGCATTACG
>JAUZND010009787.1:0-29582 GCA_034780555.1 Coelogynopora nodosa
TCTTATACCTATAAGACAATCTATAATGTATGTAAATATTATTACCTATTAAACACAAGTTATGTTTAGTAATGTCACTTTTGAGTAATACTCCATAGATTTAAAAAAATATAATATGGGAATTTTTGAAAAAATATACGGGAATTTTTTTGTTGAACCTCTGCGGCCACCCTGATCCTTATCTTCTGGAAAAGGGATGAGATTGATTTGTATTTAGTCTGAGGTGCACACACACCACATCTTCCAGTAGTAGTGTACATAAAAATGTAAAATATCTAAATTGCAGAAATAGATACATTTAACAGTATATTGTTAGATGAAGGTAAGGAAATGTTTATCAGTCTGCTAACTGAACTGTTTATTAGTCATTGCATTAATACAGCATTTATTTTGTGAATCACTCAATAATTATGATTGCTTTACACCAAGGTGGGCATGGTAAAGAAAAACATGATAGGCATACCAATTGATGCCAAATGTACTGCTGTTGAGGTTCCTGATTCATGAGTATACTATAATGGTTACATTACATTGGTGACTTACCTTACAAAACCAAAATAGATCATTTTGTTATCCACTCAACATCACAACAGTAAAATTGATCCAGCTTCTGGTAAGATGCAATAGCCAGACATTGTCATTAATATAATAATACAAAATACAGACTGTTGACACACATGACCAGATAACGGGCACATATTCAGTGAGACAATGAACAAACAGGCATGCCTCAACACATTTCAGTTATATATAAAATACAATAATTCTTATAAATTCAAACAATTGGGTCAGCCAAAAAAAATTGCATTTACATTTTCTCAAACAATTGTCAGTTGACATGATAGAACCTCTCATACAAAGATGAGTGGCCTATTTCAAAAACATTAACTGGAGAGGAGTTTCCCAAGCAACAAAGAAATCATTTAAACTACTCAGATTCAATGTGACTGATCCCCATGCCACAGTTGCACCTATTCCTTGGAATATTGTGAAACCGTGCACCCTATGTTGATGACACCATGACAGAAGTGTGATCATTAAATGCAAAAAGTGTTTGGAACTGTCATGAGTGGAACACACACATGGTATTGTGTGTGCATGTCATGAAATTGTTTAGATAACATAGATACTTTGTTTACATTGATACATTGTATAAATACTTTTTCATACAAGATTTTGTTATTAATATTGTAATTATGTACATACATACTTACTATACTACCAATTAGTATTTTGTGGATAATATTTGTGTTCTAATATTGAACTAAGAAAACCATACCACAGCACAAATGACTATGCTTGATAACTTTTTGGTGTAAAATTTGACAAATGTTTATTTCTCACTGGGGTGCATACTCACCCCATTTTCAGTAGTAGTGTACATAAAAATATGAATGGCAGATAAGAGTTAATACATTTTTTAAAGTTAAAAAGAAAACTGAGGTGCAGCTATTGAGAAATAAGGAAATGGTCTCTTTATATATAAAGAGAGAAATTTGTACAAATCAGTAATCTATTTCTAAGAATGGTAGCATCTAGATGACAAAAACAGCTTCTTGCAGCAATGGCTATATTGATTGCTATTATTATTAATAAGGTTTCCCAAAAACGATGGTGGTGGATTCATCCAGGACTTTCTCAACATGAGAAAATAGTGGAGTTCAGTGTATTCTGGTAATCACCATTGCAATTATTTAGATTTTTCTAAGATCCATTCTGAGGTTGTCCACAATTGCCCTTGTATGTGAACTGCCTGGCCTTATTGGAATAAACCATCAGCTTCCCACATAAATAGGTCTGAGATAGGTGGTTTGCTACAGTGCATAGTGGCCTATGAAATGAAGCTGATGATGATTACAAAGAATCATGGAAGGTTGCCATACCCAGGGCTCATATTTTTTGGAAATTTCCAGTATTACAAGGAATTTGGTTGGGTCTCAATATTTAAAAAATATGCTATAACAATATTCTACACCTGATACCACCATCAACCACAGTCATCCATAAACAAAATAGTGATGTTAAATGCATTCTATAGCTATAGGTTAACCACCTCGCCATATGAATCTTGTGTCAACTATGGGCCCTGTATACACTTGCTGTGTTGGGTGTATTGTGCCTCCTTGACTCATCATAGCAGTCACATGTAGCATCCATCCAGTCTTGATGTGAGCATCCATGTTTCCCACCTATAGAGCAAAACACTTCTAACAGTTGCTTTAATTATATGAAGATTTATTTCTATCAAAATTATTTTGATGACCAAAAGTCTCCACAGTTCATTGGTAGCATCAAAGTTTATCATTTTTTATACACTGGTGTCTTTCTTGTTGGATCAGACCAGCTCCCAAGGTATTTAAAGTCTTACACCTTTTTTATATCTCCTTGTGTGTCTTTAGTTCTGTATTGCTGTTAAAGTCATGACCAATCTGCATATGTTCCATTTTCCCTTGTTTATTCTTAGGCAAATAAACAAAGCATGTTGTTCAACAAGGTAAAAAGTAGTTAGGAATCATTCATGGAATCAGTGAGCAGTGCAATGTAATCTCATCTGCAAAGTCAACTTCTGTAAAATAATGGGCTGGATGCCGTCTCAATCTCTGTGTCCTACTTTTCTTTCAGCCATTTGTATGATGAAGTCAACAACAATGACAGATTATTAAATATAGGGTGCTAAGGTATCCCTTTAGAGGACACCCACATTGATGGTGACATCTTCACTTGGTCATCTGGAGTGAGGACATGTGCCATTATGTTTGTATACAATGCCATGATTAGGTGTTTGAGTTTGTCAGGTATGCCATATGCTAGTAGGATGCAGGTCATCTTTGATCTTGATACACTGTCAAATGCCTAAGAAAAGTCAATAGATGTTGCTACACATTGATGGTTCTTTTTGGTAGTACATTCCTCAACTCTCTCATAGAGTTCTCCTCATAGAAGTGCTACAACTTAGCTGAAAACCATTCTGGTATAGGTTGGATGCAGTTGAGGAGAATTCTGTTGAATAATTTAGTTCTAAGGCACATTAGAGCAATGTCTCTGTAGTTTTCCAGTAGACTGGTGTGGCCATTTGTTGATAGGTACTATTCATGCAGATATTCATTATTTTGGTGCTGTCTCTGAAGAGTAGATCTCATTTTATATAGGAGTTAGTAGATTGAGTATTTGGCTCTGCTTCAATAGTTCTGCTGACATTTCTGTTTTCAGTGCTTTGCCATTGTTCAGATAGTGACTGTTCTGGCGACCTCTTCTGTATTGAAGGGTCTGTGTTAATCTCGAGTTCATTGAATACCTTCATTGTGGGAATGGGAGTATCTGTCTTACTAGCTGTTAGAAAATATTCAAATATTCTTTCAGGAGAGTGATGTATTCTTGATTAGAATCTGCCCATTGAGGTCTGTTGTCAGATATTGAGTAAACATAATCAATATCAAAATAATAATACTTTCTATTGCAGATGTACCATTGCAATTAGTACAGTTTGACTGTTACAAAATACATAACATATTATTATTTATATTTTAATGATTATATATCTAAAATTAAATCCTTTTTTCTGTCATTACCTGCACACTTGTGCATATTACAACTGTAACTTATCTCATTTAATACAATATTTTCATTGTGTAAATATATACATATAGATTAGATAATGTTATTGACTAATCCATTTTTTGGATTTAGGTGCAAATGTTTTATGATGATATGACAATTTAGAAAAAATCTCAGTATAATCACCATTATCTATTTGCTACTCTTAGTTTATTTTATTAACATTTAGACAATATTTATTTAAATTCTTTTTATGGGCTAATTGAGTATATTATAATTTTTAATAATAATGAAATTATGTTGATTTTAGCGTTTATTATTTCTTTTTAATGTTTATTTTATTCTTTATTATTTCCTTAATGTTAATTACTTGGATTTATTTAAGAGAAATAAATAGATAATTATAACAATATTCATATTGATAAACAATATTAAAAACAAGAAATCTCATGCCATACATGGACAGTATTTTTTAGTTTCAATTTTCTAAGTTTTGTGTGCCAACCATATAAGATTGTTTATTTATGATATGTGAACTTTAAATCAGATGGGTTTACAGTTAAAACATACCTAAGTCAAAATATACTCGGTATATAGAATCATAGATTTAAATGTCTGGTAAACTAGTAAAAAAAGATAAATTATATTAGGGATATTGAAATATGTTGACCATTTAGGTTTCTCAAATTATACCTGAGATCAGTCTGAACCCCCCATTAAAAATACTTTTGTTGAACCCCTCCTGCATTCTGATATGCATTAACTTTATATATTATTTTATCTTATAAAATTATATAATTGTATATATTCATTGTTAATTACTGATGAAAGTACATCTTAATTTTGGTATGTTAACTGAAATAAGCTCTTGAAACTATTTTTTAAAGCATTGCATTGTATTAAAATAAAATAGCCTTAAACTGAGTGGCACACTTCCGTTGATATTTTTTAACAACTTCATTAATATATCTAAATGTCTTTGTTAAAGTTTACATGGCCATGTTTAAACAATATTTAATTTTCATTTCAGTAAATCCAAATCGAATGTCATAACAATAGATCCAGCTATACAAAAAAAGTGAGTTTTTATTATTTTTATTATACATTACCTAAACCTATATTATGTAATATATATAACATTTTGGAAAGTATGCTTCTAATCAATAATGCAGATAGCTATTTGTATGTGTTTACAGAGTATAGGTTATTTTAAGTTTTACTCTTAGTTCACATAAAATGTGTAGCATAATATTATTATGCAGTATAATAAACATAACTCTATGATTGAAATAAGACAGCCCCATAATTATTATTTTTAATTAATATGATAAAATGGCAGTAATTGAACATAGTGTCAAATTCAGATACTTAACAATATGTCCAATTTGGTATGGTTTCCATCAATGTATATAAAATATTGAATACTATAGATAATAAATGTACTACATATTAGACATTTTATAATTTTTGCTTTTTTCTTGCCATATACCAATATAAAATTTTTTTTCTGGTTTTGTGAAATATAATATGTTCAAAAGTGTAGATTTTCTATCAAATCAAATTTTCTTAACCAGTGTTCGAAATATATTTCTGCTATTTGAATGTTTTTTAATTGATTATTTTCAAGGGGTGAAGCACAGTGCTCATGTTTATGCTCATGCTCAAATTCCTTAGTTCATCTTCAAATATTTCCATTGATTACTACTTACAAGAGATCAGTATCCAAATCCATGGTATCAGTGTAATCATTCTAGCATTGCAAATAATTAGCAATCATCTGAAAAAAGATTTACTTATCTATGTAAACTTATTCTTCTCCTTGCCTATTTTGAGTTTTATCTGAATGTGTAAAAGAAATCCCAAATGGTGAATTCGATCCCCAGTATATTTAATGATTCTGGTAAAGCAAGGAACATTAGTTTTGAGTACACTAATACACTAACTTTTCATACTTATTACGACTTTTGCTTTGACATTTCCACTTTGCCAGAGTCTAAATTAATAAATGAATTGGATAATGTAGGAAAATAAGTGGCTCGATTTGATAAATATTTGAATTAGGTTTAGTGGCAATTTCAAAAGGCTGACAATTTTTAGTGGCCTACAATTGAAATGGATTGAAATTGTAATTCACTTTGATCAATTATTTTTGCATTATTTGCGAAAATTAAAATATTTGAATGGTGTAATTTGGATCAAAATCCAAACAAATACTGTAATCGTTGCTGATTCAAATAGATCATAGTCCTTTTTTCATTTTTGGAAGCTTCATAGTATAGTATATAAATTTAATTGGAAATAATATTTGTAATCAGTTTAACAACTATTGTTAACTTGGTACTAAATTCTGTTAAATCACATTTAATTATTTTATAAATCTATATTTTTGACGAATGTGATAATATAATCATTTGTCTTAAGCACTGATGATGCAAGTCATGAACCAGAAGGGTGGATTCTTTCTGCAGCACTATCTCATTCGGGCGAGCTATTGGCCCTCTCAGATGATTATAAGCGAGTATTGATCTACTCGAAGGAAGAAAATGGTTATGACCTCATAGTGACACAGTAAGTTAGTTTAATTATTATTTAATCTGTATGGTCTGAAATTGAGTGTCCAGGAAGCTATAAGTAGACTATGTTAAGAAGTAAGTTTAACCCTTTGACTACGCATTGGAATAATTAGGAATGATTTATAACTTCAAACATTGAGGTGAAAATGCAAATATAAAATAATGAATAAACTCTATGAATGCATTTAATGATATGTTAAATGAAATACAAGTCTGATAAATAAAATCAATATGTTCATTCACCATCTTTATTAATAGTTCGGTTTCTTTTCTTCATCAAACGACTTTCATGCAATTTTCTGTCAACATTATCATTTCTGTTATTCAGAGTATTTGAAAGAGATTGAGAGATTTTAAAAGAATTCACAATAAATGAAACTCTTCAAATATACTACTAAAGCATATTCATCGGCACAATCATCGGAATATTCATATTAAGCCAATCTGATAAACGTATGTAAAATATGTCATTTATCAACTCACATGCATTTGTAAAGACATATTTTTGGTACGTCTTAACCATTAATATGTCGGTAGGAAATTTCGTAAAAGCCATCAGATTAAGAAAATAAACTAGGCTATAAATATATATGGTGGATGAATGTATTGATTTTTTTATTGGACTTGTAGTTCCCTCATCTATACTTCCAGTTAACTTATAATTTTAAATTAGTTTTACCATCTCAATATTTAAATTTAATTTAAAGAAATTCCTATATTTGTTTGAATAATAAGTAACATATCTTTTATATACTTGCATTAATATGATTATGTTCTAATCCGAAAATGTATATAAATTCAATTGTCTGAAGTTATGAATTGTTTTTATTTCAATTTAATAATTAAATATATACAACTATAATTATATTTCGTATATTTACTTATGGCAGTATGACAATCACCGTGATTTATTAGTTTATTCGATTTTATTGGAATTTTGTATGCATTAAAGTTGAATTAATTACTAATCACTTTTTCGAAATTTCATGATTATTGTATTCATTCTGGTGATTGTGTTTATAATCCAAAGTTAAATATTGAGATTGGAAATATATTTTGTTGGCAACATTTGTATATGGCTTTTTAATTTAGTTGCACCTGTTGGTTTGTATTTGTGTATTAGTTCCACATATATAATTTTATTCTTAGCTAATCCTAACTTAGACATTCATTCTGTGCTTTTATGGCTTCCCCATACCATTTTCATAAAACAATTGGCATAATGCCGCAACATAAATTTATTATCTAACAATATAGGTACTGGCAAAATAAAATTAACAAAGTTCTCAATATTTGTTTTATTGCAGCCTAATTCCACGGAGGAGTGCTTGTATACAATTTTCTCCATGCAACAATTTTGTCCTCGTAGGAGACAAATCAGGCTATGTTTACCGCCTGCCTGTTACAGCTGGTAGCGATCAGAATTTGCTGGACGAATACGATGGTACCAGCAGTTTTCTAGTATTGGGCCATGTCTCTATGCTTACAGACATGGTATGATTATTACCTTCATTTTTGAAGTCGTTCTTACTCTAGGTGGAATGATGTAGTATAAAATATTTGACTGTGAACAATTATTATTTAAATCATTTTGATACCTGTGAAGATCAGTATATATTTGCCGAGTGTCTCCCATAGGAATGTAATTTTTGCGTAGATTCTTCACATTATTTTCATAGTTTGGTTAACTTATATTTGTACTTTAATATTGTTATGACAATGTATAATGTTTCAACTGAATACATCTATAAAATCGATATTATTGATTTATGGTATCATGCATTGTACATAAACAATATATAACGTCATATTCGTATTTAAATTTTTCTATGGAGCGTTACTTATAGGACATCCTGTACATATTCTTATATTTATAAACAGATAATTTATAATGTCACTGAAATGAAAAACTGAAATTGTCAAAAATAATATAATAATAGGTAAAACGTATCAGTTTGCAAATAATTTACAATAGTAGTATACGTCCGTATATATTTAATAACTTCAATCTTATAAGGCGCATGAAAGTGAGGCAATCATAACGAACTATCGAATTAAACTTTGTTTGGTTATGTTGTTTTGTAATATACTTTTTTTACTTTGAATAGACATTCAATTTTGAATATAACCATAAGAAATAATTGTTCAAAAAGTCAATAGTTCAATGGTAGTTGACATTTTATTTTGCTGCTATACTATAAAATACATCGAATTATAAGATTTAAACGATAAAGGAATATGTTGTATCCAAAAGAAATATAGGGGAGTCCCTCTACCTTTGTGCACTATAGTGTATCTCATTTTAATGTGGGTCATCGTTTCCTTATTCAGAGATATAGTCCGTCTGGGAAGTATCTTGCTACAGCGGATCGCGACGAAAAGATAAGACTCAGTTATTATCCCAATACATACAACATTCATCAATTCTGTCTTGGTCACATAGCGTAAGTCAAATATGTTTTGATTGTCACATTTTATTGATTACTGATATTTACATTATTTTTTGTTATTAAAATTATCAGGTTTGTCACGTGTGTTCGCTTCATCTCGGATGATATCCTAATTTCTGCAAGTGGGGTAAGTTAAATTTTTAATATTTTAAAATTATAACATATTTATTCAGCATTACAATCGGGAGTAGTTAGCATGAAAGTTGCAGAATGAAACCGTCTATCATAATTTATTATTGTACTTGAGAATTTATTCTAATTTTATGAATGTTGCATTTAAGTTTTTTGTGAGAATGAGAGGCGTAGAAACATTTTTGAAAATTATATTTAACTACGCATATCTGAAATTTCCATTATGCGTTTTTTAAAGTTTTTGTCATTAGGAGGCTAACTAATAATCATAGTGAGAATTAGTTCCCCAAGATGGTATCAACTTAAAAATTAGGGGTCTGGCTTATGGACTCCGGTGATTACTTAAACACACAGTTTTTGTTGTAACTTTTGATAATTGATTACCTGTTTGGACTATATAAAAATGTTGTAAACAAAACGGTAATTTTTTATGTAACATTGATTATTAAATTAAATACCAATTTTTTAGTAGCAATAATTTACTTTATATTTTTTAATTTGGTTAACTTAAACTCATTTCCCTTATTTCGCTATTGTAATTTTGTGGAATTTGCATCATAATCGTGGTATCCGACATATTCTTTTTTTATATTTGAAAGTAATCATTTCAACTTAAATACCGATAAAATTTCAGCCCAATCGTACTTGGAAAGTTAACCTCTTCCCCATGTATGGTTTAATTATTGTGATATGATTTTTAACACGGTCTGTTTGAGTAAATATTTTATCAACAATATTGTATAACTCCACACGTCATTAATGCGATGACTCGCGGACGAATGCTTCAATATGAGAATCGCATTTGGGATTTATTCATTGTACTCGAGTGATAGGAACAAACACTACACATTATAATTTATATTATAATACCGCCTAATTTCCAGTGCTTCCTTTCTAGGATTCCACTCTTCGCGTCTGGTGTACTGCTTCAGGTAAACAATTGGCCTCGGTGGATATCAAAATGGTACTAAACAATGACAGTACTGACAAATTTATCAACGATGCTGAACTTACATTTGTGTCTCAAATCGCCATTATTGGAGATCACATTTTAGCTTTATTGCATAAGTAAGTTTTATAATTTAATGTTCCGAATATTTTTTTAAAAGTTTGATGGTTTATATTATTTTTTTATTATCGTCTTTGATTTCCAGCTCCTCTCTTGTGGCAGTCTTCTCCCATGATATAAACACTCATCGGATCTCTCTTGTATCCTCATTAAAATTGCCTGCTCCTGCTATCGATATGGCCTACTCTAAGGACAGCCTTGTTACGGTTGTCATGGATAATATTGACAGGCGTCTATGTCTCTTGGAGTTGAACGAGAAAGGTTTGCTACAGGTTAGTCCCGATTAGGTTATTTAGTGTATCATGGTTATTAACTGCTTTCAGCAATTTATCTTACGTTAGTAGAGTGTATTAAGTGACCGCATTGTATAATACATAAAAAATTTATTTGGTGTAAGCAATAATTCATAAATAAAATAATCAAATTTTCATTGCGATTGTCATAAATACTGACGTATAAGTAATTTATAAGGTGCTTTTTTTCATAAATCATGGGGAAATTAATTGAAAATAATCTATTAAACTCAGCAAGTTTTTTTTTTTACTTAAAGAGGTATGCATTACAATATATAGGAGTAGCCTACCAAAATTAAGAAGTAATTGTAATGAGAGAATTAATACTATTATGTTTTAGATTGTTATGAAAATCTGGAAATATATTTCATTCTGTAAATTTGATATGTCTGCTGCTACGGATAGGTACATCAGTAAATGTCTATATTTAACCGTGTCTTTATTTTACCGTATTATTATACTCAGTTTTAACACATTTTAAGTTATACTTTAATCTGTGGGTAGTTTTCACAATTTTTTTTAACTGTTTTTTAAATTATTCCTATAGTATATATTTCTAGACCTTACGAAATATTTATATATATTTTTATCAGTATAGTTCAATGTAGCTGTCTAAGCCAACATCATTTTGGAAAAACTTGTTATCTTTTAAAAACACGGCTAAATTGTTTTTATATGAAAGTATTTGATCTAACAAATGCTTCATGCTATACGTGAAAGGTTTAAAAAGTTATGTTGCTCTAATTATTCACACTTGTGTGTTTACTTTTATTTTAGGAACGTAAATTTTTCGAATGTTTGGATATTGATCTGTCGCTACACATTACAGGTAAGTTTGTTAACGTATAATATATGTTTAGAATTATCGTGGTACGATCTTTTCATAACTTACAAACTGTCGTCAATTGAGTTCCACTTATATTGTTCAAGGCAAGTCTTATACCAAATTCTCTAGTTGTGAAATTCAAAAACGAGCGCTCTGCTATGAAAATTATTTATTTATGTAGTACTTATAATACTATATATAATATTTATATTGTGTGTATCCTTTTGAGAATAGTCGTTATTTTTCTTTGTGAAGTGATTTGTACCTAGCTTAATTTGATCAATATGTAGCTTATGAGAAATTATATACATATATGTTACTTTACCAATAGTAAATAACAAACGTAAACTTATTAGTTCGTATAGTTGTAAAATCAACACAGCACGAATAAAATAGGACATGTTTGAAAAAATTCCTTAAATGGTCACTTGTGAGAAATGTAAAGAAAAACCACATTAAAAGTAAAAGTTTTATTATTATTAAGAACAAACCGAGCTTCCACCTTTCAACAAGAAGGCATATTCAACGTGTGGAGAATTACAAAAATTGTTAGAGATTATTATTTCATATTATAATATATTTTATTATATAATATTACTTGTCGCATATATAAAAGAACGTGCTTATGATCTTTTTCTTTTCTACTTTACTATATTGCATTTTCCTATTTTCACTAAATTTTCATTAAACTGTTTTTCTTTTTGTCTTTTTTATATCTATGCAGAATTCATACATGTATGGAAATAGGAGAATTGGGGGGAAATGCATTTTAAACCTAATATGGCGTACGCATTGTTTTAAAGTTTCCGGTACACATGTCATTATTTAATCTTTCTAAAAAGCTAACCATATATATATATTATGTAATTTGCGCCTCATGATATGGTGATAAAATATCATTACGAAATTATTGAAAAGGTCAGTGCCTATGCTGTATCTGTTATTGCTGATCAAGGTGGTGATTAAATGGAAATACGATAAAGAGATACTGACTATATCAAACTACATTCCCTTTTGACTGTTTTTTTTCACTTTTTTTTTACTAATTTACTAATGTATCGTTCGGTACACGAGCGCTATGAGTAGCTTTGAAAGCATAAACAGGGTCGTGTCCGCCTACAAACGACGATGTCTCTCGAAAGGTTAAAACTACTTAGTGCGAAAATTTCGTTTTGGATGACAAAAATATAACCGCTCGATGCCAACAAAACCATAGGCTTGCGGTCAAACGTCAGATATTCGGCACTTTCAACAGGCTGTGCAAATTGTGTCGCACCCCGGCGCACATGTTACAGTCGACGAACTGAAGAGTTCTTTGTATACCCAGGGCGGTATTGTGTTCACGTGGTATATATCGGCGATAAGCCTAATAAATATAGTATAAAAGTGTGAACTCTGTGATTACGAAAATCAATGCTGCTATAATGCTCAAGTATTCCTCGGAATGCAATATGGGTCACGTCGTGTAGTTGAAAAGTTAATGGACCCCCTATACACAATTTAGGTGAAAATATCACGACGAACAATTTGTTTACGAGTTACCTCCGGTAACAGTCCAGAGTATTGCAACAGGGCCTAATACACATGTCGGAACAATAAAAGTTTATAAGCCACAAATGTCTAGAGAAGTACATCGATCCAATTGTTCACAGAACTGTATTCGATTTCAATGAGTTATTACATTCGAAAGGCAAGCGCTGGCCCTTCGAAAAAATTATAAGTATTTTAAACACTGCAAGTTTGTAATTATGTTCAATTAAATTTTTACATTTTATATTAAATTCGGTTAAATTATTTAAAAATAAGTTTAATCTGCATTATACCGCAAGTTACACATGTGTGCTCTACCTTTAAAAAAAACTATAATTAAACAACTATGAACGTATTATATCCTGTAGAGCTAGTAAGTACAACATAAAACTTGCCAGCTCAACTTACGACACCCGAGAAATCCTTCGGGTGTCTAATAATGTTCGTATAATTATCACAAAAAATTATAACTATTTGTAAAATCACATGTGCTCCGTATTAGGGTTAAAGAAGCAGTACTTATTATTTTTTATAAAGTAGGGCCTATGTATGCTGTGTGCAGTATATACGTAGATAGCCGTAATACATCCTCCCCGATTTTTATAAATATTAATATACTATAATTACAATGAAATTTTGCAGGAATGTTTGGTACATTGCAGCATATTTTTTTAATGGTTGTGGTTTCTACTTGTAATTTTACTAAATTCATTATACCACGGTATGCTCTTGTCTCCAGAATGCAATGTATCACGACCGGCAATGCTTGCGTCTCTGCGGAAAGCACCAGTGGATCAGACTGGTCTGGAAATTTATCAGGAAAAAAAGGCAAAACGATGGGAGAAACTTGAAGCTAAGCGTAAGCGTCATCAAAATAAACGTCGGGGGTGTACTGTGGAAACCGTTTCTTCTGATGAAAATGACAAGGAATCTTACTAATAAATACTGTTTTCTATACTTGTTTCCTTTTGTGATTATTTAACTCAAGGTGAAGATGTACATATTAACTGTAATATAGCTGTAATTGTTAATATATTTTGAAACTTATAATTAAAGTTGCTTTTTATTAAAGTTACTAATGCAAAGTAAGTAATTTATATATTTGGTATACTTAGGGGTTCGAATTTTGTAGATTTAACTTCCGTTGACAACTTCTAGTCGTATCAAGATCAGCTTATATAAAATTTATGTAAATAGTCGTTTCTTCTGTTATGTAATATGTTTTTGAAAACATCAATGTTATTGTTATTCCCATTCAAATTCTCTAATTATTACGAATTTTAACTATTTGTCAATTAGTTGAAAATAAATTTAATCTAAAAACGAATTTAAGTGTATAATTTTTATAAGTATGTGCTTTTTTTGACGGTAAACTTTTATTGAATATAATGCAAATATTTTAAAAAAATCAATAACATAGTTATTTTTAAAAATCAATAATAAAGATTTTAAAAAAATCAATAATATGGATTTTAAAGATTTAGCTATCGCTCAAAAAATTACTGCCCTGAATTCAAGCATAATATGGCTATATTATTCCCATAATTTGGATATATTTATCCTCAACTATTTTTTTCCATTTTACTGTACTGGGAGTAGTATAAGTGCATGTTATGTACTTCTTAATGATTACTGTAAAATAAAAAGGGTTATTGACGACAAATGGCTGTTTAAGGTTTTACTTTGGCCACAATTTAAGAATACAAACGATCCGTATTGTTTAAATTGCTGTTACTCTAAATTGGAATATTGGTAATCTATATTAAAGAAACTTAATTTATGGAACAAATGTTTTATTCCATTAAAAGTTGATAATTTCGCCTCATCGTGCACAATTGCTATATGATTAAATATTACTATATCTTCGGTGTAACTAATTTTTTGTACACAAAGATTTGTACTATATATATCAATAGCTGTATATCTGTGTGTACTGTTTAAATCTTACCGCGTAAAATACTAATTATAAATATATCAACGCTAAGGTTATTTTAACTAATCTTTAAATGAAACGGAAGTAACGTACGGGAATCTGAAATGTTATAGTTATATATATATGGGGTATATTTAAAATCGGTCTTAGAATTAACACCACTTACAATTAGTCTACTGTTACAAAGGCAATAAAAATAAGGTAATTAAATATATAATTAGTAAACAAAATTCCATACAGCTTTCATGACATCAATGCGTTCAATAATATTCCATATTATGTTTTTAACAAGTAATTGTTATCATTTTAAAAATGATTAAATGCTTTATATAAACATTTACTGTGTTGTTTATATTATTATGTTTTATTAAATTTCAAACATTTTTTTTATTATGAATATAACAACGGTATTGAACCAATAACATGTAATTAATTAATAGACATAAACTTACATATTATTACATATATCGAGTTATACTTTGCTATACATATAAAGTTATATATTACTACATATAAAGTTACAATTACCATACACAGAATAATATAATACTACATATATCACTACATAGAATTATATATTACTACATTGACTTACACATATATATGTCATAAGCATTGAACGAAGAGCGTCTCGCATCATCGGGACTCCACCTCCAATAGATTTGGTCTCCTTCACCAAACATCTCTGCAAAAAGACTGTCAGTAAGATGCGAAAGGATGATCACCTTTTTTACTACCTTATCCCGCCTCCCAGTCAGTCTCGCCACAATACCCGCAACAAAACTATCTTACCTTTCTACGCCACTGAAAGACTATTAAACTCTATTAGCAAACATTTCTAAGTTACTTTATTCTATATTGTCCCTCCATCCTGTCTTTTTCTGTTCGTTGCTCACCCATCTTTTTTTAAATTTTTTTTGTGTTATTATTCTCTTTATGTAAATTATCACCGATATGTTTGTGATTCTAATAAAGTTATTATTATTTTTATTTTTATTATATTATGTTCTTTGTTCTCTAAAGAAAACTTCAACAATAAAATATGATTATAAATATTATTACAAAAATGTAAAATAATAAAATATAAAATTATAAAGATATATCAGAAATTCTTAGAATATACATTTTTAATAAATAAGTATGCTACAGAAATTACATTTATTTTTGCAATATTTATTCAAAAACCTTCAAAATTGTATTCTAAACTAATAATTTTGTTTTATGAATGTTGTGTTAACATTAAACCACTATTTTTAAAATTAAGAGATTGGTTATAATCAGGTACCATAATATTCTGTTCTGTTTGTTAATTTTGTTAATAATGTTTATATTGTGTTACATATATTTTTACATCATTTTAAAGTTTAACAAATATATTTTTATACTACTATGAGGTATGCAGTAAATTAATTGGAAAACCTATATTTTGACATTCGGTCCAAATAGATTAATATTATAATTATTACACCTTTAATTATGATGTGATCGAATTTTTATAATAATTGACCATTTTATTAAATGTCTATGTATCTATTTTTCTGATTTTTTTATTTAGTGATTGGTCAATAAAAATAAATTTTAATTATTACACCTTGTGGCTTGTCCTTGCCCTTGCCAAGGCCAAGGGCCTTGGCTTTGCCAAAACGAAACGAATTTGGTTTTTGCTTTACATTGATTATGTCTTCTCTTACTCTTGAACTGTTATATATATTATAATTAACCTTTATATTTAGCTGTATTCATGCATGTGTATCAATTTAAATGTTTATTGTCAGTAATTTTGTTATAACTTATATTATAGTTGTTTAACTTTAAATATTTATTAGTTTAAATTAAAATTATATTGTATATAATTATATATTAATAATAATATAGAGAACATGAGACAATGTCACCACAACAAAACATCCCCAAGTTACCATTATAAAATAAATATTTCTATGATTATGAAGCTATATTATAAGTATAATAGTATAATTTTAAAATATTAATATATTTTTGACTTTGTAATTATAATTACTAAATTACTAGGGCTAGGCCTATAGCCATAAAATGATCATAAATAAACACAAATAATCATACTCATAAACTAATCATAAAATGTCCTCAGATAAGTCATACATTGACTTAGTTGGAATGGTATAAAATAAAAATTGACTTAGAATTAAAAATATAAATCTTATAAATAAGATTCTTACCATACATTTTGCAAATTACAATTTTAAATGCAGAGAATATAATGTTAAAAGGAAAAGAGTAATCAAAATATAATTAGAGGATTATTTAATTTATTTGTATTATTTAAATTATAATAATTTTCTTAATACAATGTCAATAAGCATACATTTATTATAATACAATATTATATAGAAATATATGTAGAAGTATAATCATTTTGTGCCCTGTTCTGTTTTTTAGCTTTTCACTTTATATTGCTTATTTTAGTAAACCAATAATGAGTCTATACACATTTCAAAGATTATTACCTTTATTTAATTATGCATTATGCCTTCTCTTGGAAGTCAGCCTCATTTGTATATCATTTGTGCATATATATAGCTTTCAAAGCTTATAAAGAAATAAATTAAGATATACAAAAAATGTATATATAAGATACATACAAAAATAAATATATTACACAATTCTTGTAATTTACATTATGTCATATTTTTTGTGTTCTATGTAAATTTATTTGTGCAATTATTGAATATTCAGGCAAGTAAATAATCAAGTAAATTCTGAGATTATTTTGACCATTCTTGAGATCAAATAATATGGAGTAAAATTTAGGCAGAGTAAAAAATTTTCCTTTACTATTTAGCAGACTGATGAATTTGGTGGATCATTGAAAAACTTGTTCTATAATCTGCATATGCAATTTAAATAGATGGCCCACCAACAAGAATCCTTCTTAATACAAGAACAGTGTATATCTTTGATGCCACATGGCCTTTTGTTCAATGCAAGATACATAACTTACTGCCAGTGGACAGGCAAGAGTATGCTTGTCATAACCTGTGTCTTCCAATAATGTTGTCAGACCTTGTATACAAGCATTTTGCCTACACTGAAAATTTGTGGAAATTTTAAAATAAACAAATATATTGCCAGATATTTAATACTCAAGATATATATATAATTAGGACATATAGGATCATCTAAATAACTGATAAGTACTTTACTGTTTAATTAAGTCAAAAGTACAATTGAGGTAAATCATGTGTTAATAAATCTATTTAATAAGATTGTCTATGCTTTATTTTCCATTTCAAACTTAGTTAAAAAGCAAGTGAGCAAGTATGTTTGAAATTATTAAATCTACATATATTTTAGCGATGGAGTGTGAATTTGGACGGTTCGCAAACCGGCTAGACAGATTAAGAATCCGTGCACCGTCTGATGGTTCGTGAACAGGCTGGATGGAGTAAGAATAAATTATTACTGGACGGATCAAGAATAATCTTACCATTTGATTAAAAAAATGTACCAGGGTCTATATATGATAACTTAAACAAACTTTCCACCATGAAATTAATATAATATGGACTTGTGTTTAATGCAGTTACGTTTATGAAGTTTCATTCAATGAAATTATACCAACAATACATAATAATAATCATGTAAGGATAACTATCTTTGTTAAATATTCAACAGAACTAAACGTAATTAATGCATAGAAACAATTAAAAAGCTCTATGTTATCTTTAAACATCGTATTTCATGTACCTATATAAGTTTTCGTCAATTCTTGATCTGTCCGGACGGATTGGGAATGATCATGATAATAGCAATAAATACATTAATATATTTTCATTAATTTGTAGTATGAGTGAATAGAAATTACAGACGTATTTTTAATACATTCGCATAGTTGTAATTCAATCTTCAAATATTATATTTCTTAAAACCATAAATTTTAGTCTTTTATTCTCAATCCGTCCAAATGGATTAGGAATCACGATAATAATGATATCTAAAAGTAAAGATAATACATATATTTTCTATTTCCATGTGTATAGAAATAATTAAAAAACTGCATATTATTTTTACATCATATTTCACGAAATGAGAATTTTTAGTCAAACATTCTCGATCCGTTGAATGCATCAAGAATACTAATATTTCTGTATTTTCTATATTTTTAATTTATGTAATATAAAAATTATATTAGTTGTCATATTTAAATAATCGAATACACCTATAAACATAATATTTTACATAAGAATTTTTTTTTTTGTCATTTCAAGTAACTATAATTTTTCATTAATTCTTGATCCATCCGGACAAATCAGAAATTATGCTAATAATAGCGATATAGTCATACATTTAAATATCTCATTAAATTTGTAGTACAAGTGAATAGAAATGATAAACTTATTTTTAATGCATTCGCATGGTTGTAATTCATTCTTCAAATATTATATTTCATAAAATCATAAATTTTAGTCTTTTATTCTCAATTCATCTGGATGGATTAGGAATCACGATAATAACAATATAACCATGGAATAAAATAGAATCGAAAGAAATCGCTCTAATTCCATATATATCCATATATATTTTATTCCTTATACATTTATTTTTATATCTAATGGTTATTTTAAAAGTTTAATTATATATTTTTTTATATTATTATACAATTGTTTAATTATTATTTTACTTATAAAATTTGTGATCTAAATCATCTCGTCCTTCCTCCGGCTTTGCCTCTGAAGGTGGCATCATTCCTTGTATAGCAAATATTTAGATAACATAAATTACATATACTTTTATCAAACAGTATAATTCATTTATGTTTTTTTTCTACTTATATTCGTGATCCATCCAGACGGATCGGGAATTGTTAACTATGGAATTATATAGAATCGAAAGTAATATCACCCCAGTTCTGTATTATCCATATATTTTATTCATTGTAACTGTATTGTACATTTTTTTATATCTAATAATTATTTTAAATAGTTTTTTAATATATTTTTATATTATAGTATACATACATTTATTATTGTATTTTATAATTTGTGATCCGTTCAGACAGATTAAGGATTGATAACGAATACATTAGCCTATATAGTGCAAATTATATACCTATAGTTTTCATTTTTACTACAAATACAACTAAGTTATTTATAAAAAAATTAAATATGTGTAAACTTTTATCAAGCAGTTTAATTTAATATAATTATTCCAGTTTACATAATTAATATATTAAAAATATCATAATAATGTTTATTGGTTTGTTTAACTGTTATTTTATTGTGAATACATATTATCTTTAATTTTGTAAGCAAATATATTCTCCATGACCATATATTCCAAATAATAGTAAATGGTTATGTTTTTAGTATTTAATTTCATTGGATGGTTTGCGAACCAGCCAGATGGAGCACATATTCCTAACCTGTCTGGCTGGTTTGCAAACCATCCAAATTCGTGCTCCGTCGCTAACATATACATTTGAGATGTATATATATTATACATTTATATTTAAGGGGCTGATCCTTTAAAGATTATAATATTTAAAGAATCAGCCCCCTTACATTTTAGATGCTCTACTGCCCCTGAGTGTAAATAACTGCATAAACTACTTTTTCTTAGCTTACAGAATATTCTGCTTGTTTGTAATTTACAAATTAGTCAATTATTTTAATTATTATTTGAAATTAAAAATTATTTATATTGGTTAATTATTTTAGCTACATCATTTATTATAGTTTATATATTATTATATATTTATGTCAATTATAGACCAAATTTAAGTTGGAATGCCAATTCCAAAAAAACTGATATACCTATAATATTATGTCTATAGCATATAGGCATGCCAAGTAACAGATATAAACTGATGCTGATTCCATAAAAATCAATGCTGATGAAAATACCAAGTGCCAAATAAAATCTAATTATAAATAATCTGTTACTCTTTAAATTTTTGAAAACAACTTCTATTTGCCCTTCTTTGGCCATATTTGAAAACACATTTTAATATTGTGGATAAATATATCCTTTTAATATAGGGTGGTGTTTTATTTCACAAATGTATAAACCAATTTAGGTTGCTGCCTCACTCAATAACATTTCAAACAGTTTAATTATATGAGCATTTTTTAGTGTGTCACACTATAAATTGTGTAGACCATATAAATCTAATTTATTATTTAACTCTTCTTTACATCAAAACATTGATAAAAAGGTAGGTAATTTAATCAAATATATTAAAGAATAGTTTGATTATGATATATGTATAATATAAATCTAATATTAACATAGGAATTTTCATTATTTAATTTTTTTTTAATATTATAGAACCAGGATTAGTTTAAATTAAATTGAGTATAATCAGATATAGTTAGAGTAGATTAAATTTAGGCAGGTAAAATTAATTATAATTATGTTTAAAGTATGGATCCTAAGAAAAAACTTACCCATGTGCTCAGTAAAAATAATAATAGAAAATGTAAATTATATTTAAAAACTAGGTATGTTTTAAACAATTAAGAAAATATTGAAACAGTATTATTTAATTATATGTAATATATAATAAAGTGTATGGAATATATTAAGAAAAATACTTATCTAAATATATGATATCATGAAATTCTATAAAACAAGAACCAAATATATATTGAAATGATATGTTAAACATACCTGTTTTTATTCATTTCTCCATTTCATCTAGAGAACCACAAGACCTACAGAAACATTCTATATATAAAAATGAAGCCCAAACAATTCTATTATGTGCCTTTTATTCTTCATTTGAAGTATAGATTTTTTTAATGTTATGTTATACATTTTACTATATTAAAACATTCATTTTCTAAGTAATCTGTAAACAGTAAAAATTAAGTCACATTATGTGATTTTACATATATTATTAAAAATAATTTAATAGTGTTTAAATAATATATTTTGACATGTATTTAAAATTGTTCAGTTTCGGTTTCTTTAATTATACATAATTAGCTATTTATTATTTTGTTTTACATAATTAACAAATTACAATAAAAGGAAATATGTTTAAATTCAAAAAGTTATATATATATTGAACCATGCCATTTTGTAAAATCTACCACCTCATTTACTTTAATCTATACCAGGTCCTATATGCCAATGACTATTTTTGTTTGGTAAACTGATGAAAAACATGTTATTATACCTAACTCAAAAGTAACCTTTTATAGAAATACTACTTTTTAAAATATAAATTACTTTTTTTTAATATAAAATGTTTTACAAGCATAGGGCCCTCAAACATATAATCAATTTTATCTGCTCTTAGAGCCAAAGTAATAAAGGATATGCTGTGATAGTATATACAATGTTCATTATAATAGGGTAAGATTAAATATATTTATAAATTAATAATTTTAGTACTTATAATCAGAGTTAGTTAGAGTAGACTCTTATTTAGTTACATTAAAATATGAGTTAATTAGATTAAAATAAAGTAGATTAGTTAATTAAATAGGTGACATCAGAGCTAGATTTAATTAGAGTGGAATAAAAGTTATTTAAATAATGTGGTATCGGAGTAAATCAAATATAATAAAATTGGAGTTATTTAAAATTAAATACCCTGAATTGCTATGCAGTTAGTTACATTAATACAATGCATAATTTAAGATAATTAGAATAAAATAGAGAAGAATCAGGGTTAATTAGAATTTATTAGAGTGGAATTGGAGATAGTAAGGTTTAAAACAATAGAATTTAGGTTAATTGAAGTGAGATATATTATAATTACAAATAGATAGATTAGAATATGAGTTAGTTAGAGTTGAAAACAGTGGTCTAAAAAACTGTGTATTTAAATTAATTATTACTATAATTTTTTAGCTCATATTATATTTTGTCTGTACTTGATATATATATGAAATGTTTTGGGAATTGGCATTTAGTTTTATCCTAAGTGCCCAGCATTGAGTTATTTAGAAGTTGTATTTAAAGGTTTTATCTGAATTATTTAGAATTGGCATTGGGTATTATCTGAATTACATAGTATGACCATTGAATTTTATCTTAGGCTGTTACATTGCATAGTCACCCGTTTTTGTGGAAGTGGCAATACGTTTTAACAGTAACCTTATTTTATAAGATATTTAACTCTGTTAGTTACTAGTTATTAACAATAGACATTTTATGCTATATGAAAAATGTGAACTAGCCATGGCATTTTTTTTACTACTTAACTTTGTGATCCAATCATAATATTATTTACAACATAAATTTGTTAAATAGGTTGTGTTAATTTTATTTTGGTAAGTTTACATTAGCTGGTTTACATATGTATAGATATAGTATTTAACATACTTGTTAATGTTTGTATAGTTTGTAAAATTATTGTATGTATATATTTTTAGCTAGTTTACACTTTCTTAATAGTTTGTATTCTATAGCTCATCTAATTTCTTGCTTTATAAAATTATATTTTTAGTATTATTTTCAGAAATGATATTTAATTACCCCTTTAAAATCAAATAAAAAATCTAACTTAGTTCGAGAAATTATGAAGTCATAAAGTCTCAATATTTTCCACACTTCATCATATAACCACACATGTTATATTTGTAATATTGTTTTCCTTAAATATTTTTAATGGTTGTTAGGGTGCCTGACATAGGGAATTTGTCTGTTTTATTTTAATTTCAAACACTAATAATATAAAGTAGAATGCCACTATAAATGAACCCAAAGGTTTACAGAAAAATCTGCCTATGTCTATATTGGATGTGCCTTTAAAGTGGTTGAAAGCATTCCCGTCCAAAATTAGGCAGAAAATATAATTAGTATATGTATTAAAGTGTATAATAAGAGTACTGTATATTGGTTGTATACATTGTGTAATGTATATGCATACATACTGATATATAAATTGCATATATACATGTTCTAAGATATACATGCAATATAACTCTGTTGCATTTCATAATACATCTAGTAATATTGATTAATTAGCTACCTTATATTATACCATTCACAGCCAAACCTGTATTTGTAGCAGTTTTACATGCCTTTATAGTAAATTTAACATGCATTATCAAATAGATAGGGGAAAAATGTGGTTGTGCCTTTGCTCAGTATTCTACAGTATTTACAAAAAAATTAATGATTTCATTTTGTTGTATTTTTGAATAATATAGAATAAATCAATATTATAAAATCTAGAACTTATCTTAACATAATATAGATAAATAGTAATTATATAATTAATAAAAATTTAGGAATCATTTAACATTTTCATTTTTAGTCTGTATAAATATTTAATATTTGTTTTTAAACTTCATATAATATCTTTAGTACTCATTGATTTGCAAATGTTAATTTTTAGAATTAATGTTACATATATTTTTAAATAATATTTTCATAATTTATGATAATTTCATGATTAAACCATAATAAATATCTATGTATAACATAACATTTTAAATATTTTAGTAGCTAAGTCATATTTAGTTAAATCATTAAGAAATTACTATGATTGAAACAATATCTTCAGTACAAGAAGAATTGTATTCAGTATTCAGAATAAGCAAAAATATCTTAAATATAAAAGTAATTATATACAAAATAACACTTTAATAATAAAGCATGTAACTCATATATTATTTATACATAAATAATTTTGATTTATTTATAATTTTAAAACTTAAAATATTATTTAAGGTGGGTAATACATTAAATATTATCGTTTTATTGTATCGAAATATATTTGTAAAAATAAAGTATAGTGTTTTTTTGGAAATTCTATTAAAAAATGGACAAATCAATGTGCAAATCGACAAGAGTGACATATATTTTGGCTTTTTTTAAACTTAAGCTATTATATCAAAATATATGTATTTTTGATTACTCTTTACAATTTCACAATTCTCTTCCTTTAGCAGTTGAATTGTATATCACATTTTATGTAGATATAAGGAACTTTATTTATATTTATTATTATTATTATACCATTTTGACATCACAGTTTTGAATTTAAAACTATGTTACATCTGGATTTTAAAAATTAGAGTGGTTAATATAATCTCCTAAACAAATAAATGTTTTTGTTCTGCAATATAGATAAGGCTTGAAATTAGGGAAAAAATTGAATTTAGGTTTGCATCATACATTTATTTTGAGAAATTAAGAACTTTTTATTTATTGGTTCCAATTTAAGTATAAAAATATTGTTACATATAACGTTTTATTTAGTATGATTAGTATATATATATATTGGTAAATTCCAAATTGTTTGGTATAATTGTATTTAGTCAATTTCACCAATTATATATCTAAATTATGTCTAAATGTTTGATTCACAAACTTAATTTAATATCTCTTAATAAATTCGGATTTCTTTCTTGTTATGTACAACTTTTTATTTGTTAACTAGAAAACATCTCTGTAAAATTATTAATATTGTCAGACTAATTTTAGTATACATATAACTTTTTATTTAGTATGGTTCGTCATTATCAATAACCCATTATTGTGCTGGGCATCGTTTGGTGACCTCAATTATGTTCCCTAGATCCATTGCATTATTGGTGCCTCCGTGCCCTTCAACCATACCTTCTTTAATCTGCTTAATTCTAGATTGTCATAGTTTCTATGTCAGATGTGTCTGGAGTAAGATGTGCAAGCTTCTGTCAGTTAATACGATTTAGAAGACTGTTTTTTTTTGTTTTAAGGATCGTCTTGTTAGTTTTTTTTCCATCCAAATAATGGCTAGCATCTTACACCACATCCACATCTCAAATGCATTGCTTTTGTTTTTCTTTCTTGTGTGAGAGTCCAGCTTTCACAGTCATATGTTTCTGTAGGAAATACAAAAGAGTTTACTAGTCTATTAGCGAGAGATAGCATGTCTAGGCTATTCCAGCTTTTTCTCAGGTTTATTATGACTTTTTGTGCCATGACTATTCTTCTGTACATTTCCTTTGATGACCCTCACTTGTTATGAATGACGAAATTGAAATATTTGACAACCTCAATGCCTTCACCATTTATACGGAATTTCTCATCTTTCTCTCCATTACCAACTATCATTATCTTGGTCTTTTTAACATTGATGTAGAATCCAGTATTATCACTTGCTCAATCTATTAGGTCAATGATATATTTTTTTGTCATTCACATAATGTAAGTTCAGTACCTTACAACCACCAATGTTTGTGCCGCCATTCAACACAACTAGGGCATCTCTAATAATTTGTTCTGCATATATTTTTGGAGCAGTAAGGGGGAGGCAATGCTCATGCAACCTTGTCTAACTCCTTAACCAATGTTAAACCAGTCATAATCACCAGCTGAAGTCCGTCTGGTAAGTGTTTCATTCATGTAAAGAGATTGAAAAGGAGTAACCACAGGACTCCCACATGTCCTGATATTTAACAATTTGTCCTGAATGTCATGAAATTACAAAAAATTGTTAAATAAAAAACTAATAGTGTTTAAATAGCTTTAAATGGCTTTATTTTCATATATGTATATATTTAAAATCTAAAATTTTATCATTTTTATTTAAAATTTTCAAAAATTTCTGTATTAGGGACCTGTTTTTTTATACATTATATCCATTTATGTATTATTAGGTTATATTTATTGATATAATCCTCACTATACTGTAAAGTAATAATAATAATATAATTATGATTGTAATGTTTATTTACCTAAAAGTAATTGTACTGCCACTACGTTTTTTTTCCACACTTTGTGTCATGGTGCATATCTGTATAATATTTATGATCTGTCTACCTCCAATTTGAAATTCAATTGGGGACTATTTTGATATCTGTTTTGGAGTTTGAATCTCAGCATATGTATGTGTACACTGCTGATATTCAATTGTACTTATTCTATATTTGTCATATTTTATATATTTTTTATAAATAAAAGATTGTTATAAAAAATGTTCTGAATTTTCTCATTTTGTCCTGAAATTCGAAAAAATCTTTCTCCTGAAATTTGAAAAAACCGTGTGGGAGGCCTGTAACCATCATTTTCATCACTTGCCACATGCACTGGTGTTGAACAGTGTCAAAAGCTTTGCTGTAATCTATGAAGCATAGAAATTGTGATTTCTTTGTTTTTGTATCTTTTTCCATAAGCCAGTGAATATTTCCAATTTTATCTTAGGTACTTCAGTCTTAGTGGTGACCAGCCTGTTCATTTAGTATTTCACATTCGAAGAATTCAAAATCTTGCTAGCATGTGCTATGATAGATATTGTGTGATTTCCATGGGTTTCTCATTTTTTGGTATAATAACAAAAAAGATGTGGTTGCATAGCTTGTTCATGGCCTTGGCACTATCCTCTTTAATTGCTTGAAGCAATTCTGCCTGAATTTGCTCAGTGTATATATGTAAATTCTAAATTATTTGATATAATAGTATTTATTCATTGTCACCCTTCCTAAATCTCAATTATGTCTTAATGAATTACTCACAATATTAAATTAATATTGCTTGATAAATTCGGATTTCTCTATTAAGGATTTGCCTTCATCCACACTGTTCATATAAGAATGAAACATCAAACTTTTATATATATGTCAGGGTGTCCACATATCCTCGAATTTCGCCCATATACTCGAATTTTTATGTTTATCCTCAATTTTTCTTATTTATCCTCTAATTAAAAAATTAACATTTTTTAAATATTTGATTTATTAAACTCACATTTTTTTCTGCTACGTTGTTTAGTAATAACCAATATTTTTTAATACTTTTACTTCTAGTTGTTACAGTTTTTTAATAGAAAATTTATGTCGCACCTTTATACTTAATTTTTTATTTTAGATATACTCAAATTTTGTTTAACAAAAAGTGTGGATACTGATATTTATATCAAATATTCAATTTGTACAAAATAAAATTGTATTCATGCAATAAAAATGATGTGTGATGTTATTGATTCATCTCGTAATGTTGACTATGATAATTATTTTCATAAGACCTTCAATATCTTCAGAGAGGATGCTTTGATCGTGTTTTGACATGATATAATTTATTACTGAACTTATGAACTCTCTATTGTCACTATTGAATTTACATGGATCACATGCTTGATGGGAGTTGATGATTAGTTTACTTTAGTCATACTTGCAGGCGTCTTTTGATAATATTATTTATACATTCTTCTAAACATAGAATTGGCCATCTTTATCTGCTGAAAATGTGTAAAATAACATTTGAAAGCTCAAATTATTGTTATTACAACTTCAGAATCATATTTGTAAGTCAAATTTTCAGTTTTAACCATATTTAACCTTTAAAAAGATTTCTAAAAGTGGAGTTTTTAACATCAAATCAAGTGATGCCCGAATAATTTGTCTTGTTAAGAATTAACGATATAGGCTACAAGTAGTTAGAATTGTTTTAAAATAGCTTCAACAAACAAAACCGGAAACTAGTTTTTAAACAAATTACACAATTGCCTTAAACCAAAAACCCATATATGAGGGTTTCTTAGAAAATATAAATGTGGTGCTTTTATTTAAAAAGTTTCCGTTAAGATAATTATAATTAATTGATTAAGTAACAGGCAATTCATACTTAAGTTTGTATTTAAAGCTGGTTGACTCATAAACTCAGGTTTGTTACTTTGCAACTCATGGGAACACCTGTTTTAATCAATTGTTTGTCATTGTAGCCTTTGACCAAATCGAAGGAACAGCAAGGTGTACACGCGTGCAAGTTTGTGGCTGCGTGCTCAGCCATCCCACCTCTCCCCCTCTCACTCTCTCATCGACAACAACGGTACCGTAAGCATGGAGGAGAACAATTCGAACAACCCTAGCAGCCGGCATCAGTATCTCTGCAAACAGGGCTGCGGCTTTTATGCGAGCTCCCAATTCCAGGTGGGTAGTTCACTTGAGTATTTTGTTATTTGTGGTAATAAATGTCAGATGAGTGGTGTAAGATTTTGATATACTGATTCCAGTGCTGTTTACCCAAGTAGGGGTTGTTATGATGTATATACATTTAAGCATTTTTAAAGGGATTCACATCTATTGATTATAATATATTTAGGGTACCTACCAACCTGCAATAGGTAAAAAACTGTTTACTCAGCGAGGTTGACCTGGAGGTCAATACCCTGGCTGAGGGGAAACCAAGGCTAAACTGGAATTGGAACAAGGCAAACTGGACATCCTATCGCGATGCGTTGGATGCGAAGTGCGCTGAGTTCCAGAACCAGGGGCTCGATATTTTACGTTAGAATTTTTTTAATCGTCCGTTATATCTTTTTTGTTAATGCTTGTAATTTTATTGTACATTTCATAATACTACTATTATATATTCTAATTATACACTAATATAATACATTTATTTTCTTTCAACGTTTGTTAATGTCTGTAAAATATTTAAAAATATGTACTTTTTTCTCTAAAAATCTCCTGTATTTAATTGTTATTTTGTCCTGGATATCCTGAACCCTGATATATTACTTGTGCTATATACTGGTTTATACCAATTAGAAAGACCACGATGAATTATGTGGAAACTATATTGAAATATGGCTCATGGAGTTATTAATTGTCGCTTCTATTTATTTAGATCTACTCTTAAATAGCGTATATAATTTTACTTACCATATTGATACTATTTTTCGAATAAACTAGGCCTTTGGTTTAATTAAAAATGAAGTATTGCATAAGTTCCAATCAAAATACAGTATTTACTGCCTTACTTTGATGTTGAACTAGATTCTATGATTCTCACACGACAGGACATGTGCTCCAAGTGTTGGGCCGACAACAACCAGGGCCCCAGCGTCACCACTGGTCCCCCCTCGACCAACGGTCTCACTCTTCTGCCTCCCAGGGGGTCCAGTAGCCCCCCCCTCCCGGGGTCACGGGGGGGCAGCACCGCCTCTGCCTCACTGAAGCGCAGACTGCCACCGTCGCCACCACCGCCACCTCCACCCACGGCGGCCGCCCTGCTGTTAGAGCCTTTGTCGCCGGCTGTTGGAGCTCTTGTGGGAGGTGCGTGTTGGGTGGAGGTGATACTGGCTAGAGTTGGGGTTAGGGGTTGACATTGAGACAATATTACCAACAACTTAGAGTGGGGAGTTGACATTGAGACAATATTACCAACAACTTAGAGTGGGGAGTTGACATTGAGACAATATTACCAACAACTTAGTATGAGTGAGGAGTTGACATTGAGACAATATTACCAACAACTTAGAGTGGGGAGTTGACATTGAGACAATATTACCAACAACTTAG
>JAUZND010009798.1:6953-26505 GCA_034780555.1 Coelogynopora nodosa
TTAACCAATTATAGTCTGTTGTTCTACACATAGACTTATATTCAAATTAACCAATTATAGTCTGTTGTTCTACACATAGACTTATATTCAAATTAACCAATTATAGTCTGTTGTTCTACACATTACTCACACGATGGTTAACATTTAAAATGTTACATCGAGCCACATTGGTTGTGTTTATTGGTCAAAGATTTCGAGTTTGACTCGTTTATTTACAAGTGATGTGCTCATTAATAAATAAATAATATAATATAAGGATTATTTTTTATAACAAATATATGCCTTAATTTTATGAACATATATATATGGTAGTAAATCTAAATGATAGGAATACGTCAAATGTTTATTTTAGTAATAGCGGGTTGATATCGTGTGTTTACGTATAAAAAATATGATTTTTAATAAATTGTTAAGTTGAATAAAGGTAGATTTGATTCAGGATGTATTGCTACTTTTAAAAATAATTCCACATTAACGCGGAATTATTTAGTAGAATGAATTCTGAGACAATTTAGTAAATATAGTGCATCATGATGACATAGCATTGATTTTTTACATATCACATTACATTAGAATATATATTTTGGTCTATACAGTATTTTATGTTTACCAATTTCATGGTTAACAAATACGTAACGTAATCATCAAAAAGATATAACATCTGGGATAATTGAATACAAAAAAAAAAATATTAATAATTTCTGATAATCTGTTGTTTACATAATAAGTCCTTTACATAATAATATCACAAATTATACTTTTATTAGGTTGCAAACAAGTTTTTGCTTGTGAATATATCATTCATCGCATTTTAATTTATCTAATTTAAAACAATTCATAAATTATAATTCCTTTTACAGTTTATTAATAAACGGACTATTTAAATCTTCACTAGATCAGTTCATATCTCAACTACGAGTCTCAATATTTACATCGAATTGAACTGTACAATGTAATTTATAAACGGGTTGAAATAGCTTCATTTAACAATATACACAATTAGTAAATTAACGATCAATATTTATTATGCAATTTGTCTCGATTGTGATGTAGCGGTATATAGGACGTAGCAGCTAACCATGATACCTCTCCGTCAGCTCATGACGGTTCTTCTTCCTTCTACTACGTTTGATTATATGGACAAATGATTACAACTACTAAATTACGAACCACCATCAATCAGGAAACTGGGGAATGAGTGAACTAAGTCATCTTGGCGGTTTATAGGGACAATCAATCACAAGGTGGTTGTCCAGCCGACAGTAGTAGCAACTCTTCGGCAATGGACCGGCCGGACATTCAGCTGCGAGATGATTGGCAAAATCACCGCAGTTGTAGCATCTGTGTAAGACAGCAAAGGAGGAACGCAAATGAGTCGTCAAAAAGATATCAATGCGACTAAATGTGTTTACGGTTAGAAGTCCCAGTTGGGAATTACACCATCACTCAATGTGTGCTCTTCAAAAGAAATAATAGATATTAATTTAGGTTGGTATTTTAAAAAAATAGACATTTATAATTAATGTAATAATACAATTAAATAACTTTTATTATTTACTTAATTTTTCTTTATGAAAAACCAGTACAAATGTCTAGTAGTAATAATTTTGAACAATGAAATATGAATGTATTAGTTATTGTTCTCTTTATACAGTAGCGATAAATACTAATGAGTGATGAATTCGTCTAAAAATATATAAAAAGGAAAAACTATCTACAAACCACTCAGCATTAAAGAGTTTGAATGGCCTTTAACTATAAATATTTATGTTATATATGTATATCTATCATAAGCAATGTACGGCAAAGTCGATACTGGAAGTAATATAATCAATTTTATCAATGACTCATTTGCATATAACAGATCTATTATTTGAAATAGTATATTGTTGAAAATAAGAATTTTTAGTTAAAATTAAAAAATTAAAACATATAAAAATAAAATTCTAAAATTACTGAATATGCACCGAAAGTAATTTACATATTATTATAAAGCTCATTTAATTATTATATATTAGTTATGCTTATTATTATTATTATAATTTAGTAAATATTATATATTGCGCAAAACAAATTAATTATATATGAAAACAAGCTATTTTTAATCAATACTACTACTTATAATATCGATTTTCCCTTATAACGATGAAGTGTTAATTGTACGCAAGGAAAACCCGAATAATCGATTTGCGGAATGAATGTTCACTGAGATGATTCTATTAGTTTGACACTTGTGCACACTTTATAAAAATTAATTCTGTTCAATTATTGGAATTAATATACCGTATATATCATTATATTATTAATATCACTATATCTTTTTTTAATTATTTTTTTACTTCGTAATTTTTCAAATCACGATCTAAAATGCACATCGTTAAATGGCTCTTTACTTTGGTTTTGGAATGAGCACTTTATACACGTTTTTCTACCTGAAGTAAATGATTGCCCCTCGACTATAGTTGAACATCAATATGGAACGTTTGCTTTTCAGCGAATGTTGTCGTCGTGTTGATAGCATTTTTCCTCGAGCTATTATACGTCCTCGCTTTTGGTTTTCACATTAATTAAAACATATTTCGTAATAATAATAAAATATGTTTCTAGTTTAGGAGTGCAGAAGTGAATAAACTGTTAGTATGAACGGAAATTGCCGAAAACAGGTAGGACGAAGGTTATTTTTTCAATTATCACAAAAATTAAATACACAAACTAGACCATATTTCACTTGAGAGTGTGATGTTTGAATTTGACGCGCGAGGTAATTTTGCATAAGATTATCATATCAAATTACATAACATTACCTAACAGTAAAATAAACAACTTACATAAAAAGCCCTTAACATTATCAATTAGTCCAACTTAAGATGGTTTCCAAGTTGACAACTAGAAAAAAATAAAATAAAGCAAAATATATTTGATAAACGACTCAATAACAAATAATTAGCGTTCCATGGCGAACAATATTGTTTATTTTTATGTTTATTTTTTTAGATTCTGAATCCCTAGTTTTCTGAAAAATTTAATATGTTGAGTTTTGTGAAAAATTTAATATGCTGAGTTTTGTGAAAAATTTAATATGCTGAATTTTGTGGACAATTTCAAGTGTCAAACAAAGAATTACAAACTAAGAAAATAAATGTGTTAAACCATGTGCGTCAGTTATCCTAAAAAAGGGAAGCCAATGCAGACAACTATAAAACTATAGTTCTCTAATGCATTTATGTAATCGTTGATTACAACATTTAAATTAAATACTCGTTTAACTTTAAACTATATAGTTTAAGGTACGTCAGTTAATACCTCGTTACATATGTTAACATTAATTAACATTTAATCTCCCTACATTTTGTTAATATATGTATATGTGTATGTTTGGCTTCTACAAATCCTTCTTTTTAAACTTCGTTTTAACTAATGTGATAAAGAAAGACTTGCTAATTATTATTAAAATTCAAGAAGTAAAGAGATTATTTAAAATTCGTATTTTATTGTTTTTTTTAGTGTATATATTTAAGGAACTTCGCTTGACACTATATTCAAGAATAACCACCTAGAGTATTCTTCAAATTCTACTAGAAATTGTAGGACATGTAGAACATGTTGGTTAGAGAACTGATTGTAGGACATGTAGAACATGTGGGTTAGAGAACTGATTGTAGGACATGTAGAACATGTGGGCTAGAGAACTGATTGTAGGACATGTAGAACATGTGGGTTAGAGAACTGATTGTAGGACATGTAGAACATGTGGGTTAGAGAACTGATACAAATAATTTGACCAACCTTTTACGCATGAATAAGAAATTAAACTCGCAATACAATTCGGCAAAATCTGTTATCTTTTAAGGAGCATAGGGATTAGGAATTGTGAAAACTTCAATATAAACAACGAAATACAAATATTAATATCTGTACTTTTTGAGTAGCAATTATTTACAGGTATCTTTATTATTTCAATTAAAAAAAGTATTTTTAATAAATTTACTTTTTACACCGTTTTCAAATAAAGTGTTAAATATTGGCTTTATATTTAAATTTTAAAAACTAAATTAAAACTCGAGTATTGCATTTATGGAGAGTACCGTATATGCCGATTGAATTAATTAATTATCGCTCTCTATTGGTATTGGCGTTCCCTTTAAGAAATAAATAGTATATTGGATTTATGAAAAGGCAACAGAGGCTGGCGATGATTCCGTTGAAATGAAAATGAAATAATTTCAATTAACATTACATCAATGTTGAGCAATGTTGGACATATAAGAGGATTCACCTATGGCATCCATCGTCAGCCAAGAATAAAAAGATATGCTACAAGAAGGTTAAGGATTCGAAGAAGCCTTTTTCAAAGTCCTCCAATTTCATTTATAAAATCTTTTAAATATCTGTCAAACATGTTAATAAGCACATTTTCTAACCACGACCACAACAAATATTGTTTAATAAAACTAGAGTTCATTTTATGAAGAATCAAACATTGCCGTCCATTTTTGCATCCTCAGGTTATTCTTTTGCGGCTACTGCTGATAAAATCAACACATATACCCAAGACATACAGAAACAAGCTGTACACCATTTTAATAGTCTTATTAAAAAGAAGTGTATTTTGATCGTTTCCTTCGATTTGTCAACGTCATACATTGGAACGAGCGTAAGAAACGTTTTTCATAGGTGTTTCATATTTCATAAATCGTTTGTCTGACAAACTAAACTAATATTTAATTTATAATTCAAATTAAAAGGTGAGTTTTATTCTTATAATTTTATTTTACTTGAGGTACCTTTTAATTGTAATTTACTAGATGGTTTAATTAATATTAATTGTATTATATATTACATATAAAATAAAATATTGATGATTTGATGAATTGTGGCCCACGAAGTCATAAAACGAAATTAGTTGCACTTTGTATCACAATGTATCACACAAAACTACTTATTTGTCCCAAATTTATGATAACAATTTTTACTCAGTAACATTTAGTGTGCGTTATCATATTTTTAAGTTAATTAGCCATTTGTTTTCATTTTTAAATGAGCATAATAATTATAGACACACTAAATTCTTAGTTACTATTCTTTAAAATAAACATTTAAAAGTCATAATCTTAGATTGTTATGGCTCAATCACTATAATAATTGTAACAGAATATAAAGAAAGTGATGTGTAAATCTTATACAATTGAGGGAAAAATTGAATTAAGTGTGATTAATTCTCTGACAAAGTGGCTATATACGGAAAAGCAGCCAATCATTTCAATTCAATAGTATGGTTTTCTGGTGAAAGTAGTATTTAAGCTAAAACCCATTGCATGAATAGTAGTCACGTGTATAATGACAAACTTTGTTTGTTACAACAATATTAATATTTTTGATCGACAAAAAACCGATTGAAGTGTTAAAACAGAAATTGGAATCAATGTGTTTTAATCAATAATAATAATTTTAATCAATATGTAGTATCAATTTAGTAATTCAACTATTAGTAGAAAGATATCAAAATGAGATTAAAAGTATTGCTTTATATTGACTGACTAATTAAAAAGTCAATGTTAAATATATACATGTATATTCTACCTATATAAAGAAACAGGATATACAATGTATATCTAGTTTCTAACCATGGAACTTTCATATTTCGCCTATTTAATAATTTGCTTTGAGCAAAATATGCACATCGTAAAAAATATAGAATATTATTGATTTCCTTAATTTGTGACTGCATAGTATCTTATAGGTTAACTTTTAATAACAGGTTTAACCAATCAGAGATTTTTAACAACGAATGACTTTTAGTGCGCGAATCGATTGAGTGACTGACCGATTACTAAAGATTTTGTCCAAATAGTCGGTCGGTCATTATTAATTAATTAATTATGCAACGTTATTTTAAAATATTTATTATAAATGATACATCATTTTAAAGACCATGAAAATACGAATACAGTGCACCATTTTCATCTGGTAGTCTAATTCCAATAAAAAAAATTACATTTCATAAAACCGAGCGAGCACTAGTAATCCTATCCTAATGTCAATTTTGTATAAAATGTTTGCATAATAATTGTGATTACCTTTAATATTGTTTCAATTAATCAGTTAATGCATGTGTATTTGGAAAATATATATTTTGAATTGAAATAACAAACAACTACATATTTTGAAAAACACATTATTGAATTATAATTCTCGGCTATACTTTTTAGCAATTTTGTCGTTTTTTGGGATTTCATAGTTACTATTAACACATTGTGTTGTTGCACTGGGCGATCTAATGAAATGTCAATCTTTCCAGAATAAGAAAGGAAATTCCAATCTTCCCAGCATAAGAAAGGAAATTCCAATCTTCCCAGCATAAGAAAGGAAATTCCAATCTAGCATAAGAAAGGAAATTCCAATCTTCCCAGCATAAGAAAGAAAATTCCAATCCAGCATAAGAAAGGAAATTGCAATTTTCCCAGCATAAAAAAGGAAATTTCAATCTTCCCAGTATAAGAAAGGAAAACCTGCAAATATAGGAGCAACTGTCTGGATTAATAAATATGTTATTATACAGCTGAAATAGTTATTCTACATAATTTGATATTTGTTGTTGAACAATTATAGAATATAGGTTATTTGAAAATAGGTTAAAAAGAACATAACTGTTACTGACACCTGTTTTGAACTGTTGCACATTATTTTTGTTGTGGTTGGTGTCTCATAATATAGTATTAACAAACTTAATTACTGATTTCCTAAAGACAAACAATACATAAACAATGGCTGTATTTATTGTCAGTAAGTTATTGAAAAAACATAAGCATTAATTATAAAATATTAATTGTGGTAACATTATTTGTGAGAAACATACTTTAAAACAGTGTCTCAGTGCAATATATAAAAACTTAATTATGCCATTAATTTTCGCAAGTGTTTACGAGTGTTTTGTACTAAATGGATAAATTTGTTTACCTAAACGAATGCAACAATTAAACTATATGTTATATTAAATAGCATTTCCGGTAAAAATGGTGACTTTTATTTGTGCGGTTGTTAGAAACAGCTGCCAGGCATGGTTAGCTATTCTTATTTGAGATAATTGTGGACAACAGCTGCGACCTATTTGCATTAAACATATAGCATCAACAATTGTCAAATATAATATACATGAGAATAAACTTTGATTCAGAACGGCCAGTGACAGTATTTACATGAACATAATACATTGTATTATGGTTTTGTTTATACTCATGTTTATGTGCTATGTTCATCCTCAGATGTGTGGCAATTTATAATTGCTAATATTGTAATCCTATGAAAGGAGAAACAAATACAAAATATCAAATAAAAAGCAAAACATATACGAAGAGAAAGAAGATAAGTAAATAAAATATTAAAACTAATTTCATCAATGACACATTTCTGTTATTTGTGCAATTCGTGAGTAACATTTTTGAAAATTACATATTATAATAAAGTAAAATTAGTTAAATAAATCTTTAAATATTAACGAGAAATTTGATGTGTTTTTTTAAATGACACTATTTATAGCACACAGCGCCTTGTATTAGTATAAACAAGTTTAATTTTGAATGTAAAGGCCTATGCCTACCAATCGCGACGCGACGCGTCGAAAAAAGTAATTTTAGTCCTCACTATGCGCGATCCGACGCGAGAGAAATACCTAAATGGCTCTATAGAGATATATGTATATCTATACGAACAGACTACGCACTGTATCTGTTAAACTACTTCAGCCCGGTGTCACGTATAGATTAGGAGATAAGTATGCAGGTAGCTATTGTTTATTTACGACCAATGCACACAGTTTGTGTAACTTAGGTTCCCTCTCTCACTCTTCCTAATATGTGCAGGAACGTGTGTATGAATGATGTCTCATCAGTTGTTATAGTGCTTGTTTTAAAATATTCATTTCGACACGCGGCATTGCTGAAAAAGTAGAATACTTTCAACTTCAGTTGCATCGCGTTGAGCTCAGTAGAAATAGGCTCATTGAAATGTATGTTATCAACTTTTTGCGGCACATCGGGTCGCGTCGTGTCGCGCTTGGTGGGTCTAGGCCTGAAGTATTTACGGAAGGATTAAGTTAACAACGGTTTCAGGTATATATTTTTACTTGTAAAATTGATTATTTTTAATTGTACTAGAATCGTGGACAGAAATTGACATTGGACTCAATCTATTGATTTCAAAAGCGAAGCTACTAAAAATATGCTTTTAGCGTTTTTATAAGGTTCTCCAGGATAAAAATGAATATATAAGGACAATATAGGTCATCTGTGTTCCTTACGGAAATAATGCATCATTGTATTGAATCGTTTACATTGTAGGAATCACATACATATATATATATGAATACTTGCATTTATGACGGACACAATGATGTTTACTACAAACAGATGAATTGTTATAGTATATTCCTTGCAATCAATGTTACATAACATACATCGGACTTATTTGTAATAGTCTGGTAGATACTAAAGAATATATGAATAACAGTTTATACGTATTGTAACAGTATTAAAATTAGGGATATTGACAAACATTTACTAATCAAAAGGTCCCCATTAAGTCGGATGCATACAATAATTTAAAGAGTTGCATATATTATCTTTATGCCAATAATTTAAATATACAAGATCGTAATATAGTATAGCATTAATATAAAAGTAGTATACTAGTAGTACCATATGCATTACTCACCGACTCTACTAAGCTAATTAAATATATTTTTCAAGTGCAACATAAGTAATACACTTAATAAAGGCCGATAGTTTACCTATCCTAATTATTGTCATAATTATTTAGTAATTATCTACACGATTTAATATCCATAAGAATGGATTCAAGCAGCATTATACAATATATAGAGGAGAGTGGTGCACCGGCTCACCGCATCTTCTTCTTCCTCCCAAGGGGCCTCCTGTGACTTCCCTGACAGTCCGCCCCCACCGGGCCACAGACGTAGGTCGCCTCGAACCCCTTGCTCGAGGGCCGACAGGTCAGCTCAACCGGCTCGTTATCGCCCAAACTGCGAAAGCCCGGCATCTTGATCACAGACTGGAGGGAAAGAGAATTTTACAATTATTATTGAACTTATTATTATTATTGGACTAAAGAAAAACGATACATTGAAATATAACGGCAAAAAATGTGGGTTATAATACAAAAAAGAGATCATTCTTAAAATACCTTTTAAAATTGATCACGTGATCTAACATCGATGATGTCATCATTGCCCAAGGTCACTAATTTTATTGTAGTTATTTGATAAATACGTTCTTTTAATCATACTATGTGTTATCATAAAATTTTGCGACACTTAATAAAACTTTGATTATTAAAAGTATATCTGACATATAATCCATATAACAGAGTGTTTAGCATTAGACAAAATAGATGTTATAGCCAAAATTAATTTTTATTGAAAAACCATACGCTTATTTTGTTGTAATTATATTTATTACATCATATCAATTAAACATTATCATGTATTTATATTCCTTTTTATATTATGTTGATTCGGAGATAGGATTCAATAAAAATAGGAAATAATTAAAATGATAAATTATACGAATATTATGTTGACGATAAAATATAATTAATATTAAAACTAGTCTACAAATCACTTTTAAGCATCGAATGTCCAGCAATTTTAACCATTCCAATAAATTTAACAAAATTACCCGAAAATCACTTCAGAGGGTAATTTTATTATTATAATTAATATTAACTCTATTAATATTGTTTATTCATATAAACATGCACGGGTTAAATTTGACGACATCTCACCACAAGTGTTTCTTAAATAGTTATTTAAAATTTGGATTAGGAGTCGAAATTCTACTGAATTTGGAACTAGAATGGAACTAAAAAGGAACCAACGTATATTATATAGTATAATGTATGGCCTTCTATTTATGTCGGGATCCACTCTCTAAACGTAGGCGGAAAAAGGAAATTTAAAGATACAAATTTGGAAACTTGTAAAGGAGGCAAGATCAGATATTTTCAGATTGCATTAGAGATCATTCACATTTAAACTTTGTATATATTTATTATTGTTGATATGCGCTTTTGTGAAAATTTGAGATTGTTAGCTGACCTGTTCTTATACTGGTTTCCCTAGTTTCGATATATCTGTATCTTTAAATTAATTTTTTCCGCCTACGTTAAGGGAGTTAATCCTCCCAATTCTAAGGCTATCAATTCTACATTAGTTCTAAATTCAATACCATTTCGGCTTTTAATTCCATTTATTATTCATTATAATGCCATAGTAGGAGTCACATCTTGTTATTATACTCTCTTTATACCTCCCCTCCTCCCCTTGCTTGTTCCCCTGTTGTTCACATAAAAATCTTTGAAAAGGGAGTAATAAATTCACACAATATATTTCGACGCTTTTTTGTTGATAAATATATTATAGATTATTATTATTATTATTTATTATCATTTGAAGAAAGTTTAAAGTATCGAAGTAATTCTTCGTCAGTGACTTCATTTATCGTATGTTACGACTTACTATCTTTTCCAAAAACTAATTTGAATATATAATTATATTCTTGACTATTATTCAGTTCCAACCAAAAATATGTGGTATACAGCAATACTTTACAAATTATTTTTAATATATAGATATTATTATACGTCTTTAAATGGATTTGAAAACATTTTAAAAGACATTATCTGTTATTTTTTCATATGGAGATCTTCAATAGTTCTAAAAATGCAGATGAATTCTCTTCGATAGCTTATTCACTGATATTTAAAAAATTAGATATTAATTGCATTTTGGCAGTCCCACTGTAACCCTATCAAATCAGTGTTATTTTACGTATTTGTATATCCAGAAGGGGAGGGGGACGTTGCATCCCTACCATAGTTTTCTCCTCTACCAATATTCTAGAATGTTAAAATGTGTCATAAAGTGTATTAGAATATACTCAAAACAATATGATTTTATTTCTAGAACCATTTATGTTGTTTTTAACATATTTTTATTTAATAATTAATGACATCATTTTTCAAAGATAAACATGTTTTATAAATAAGTATAAATATCTTGAATATAATACATTTTGATTAATTTTTATCGGGATAAATAGTAATAAAAACAAAAAATACACATTTTTGGCCATTTTTAGATAAAAATGTTGAGATGTCTGCCGGCCACGTCACCATTCACTAACTTCAAAAGATGTAAAACTTCAGACTCCGGACAAAGTTACGAGAATTCATGCTGCTTAATTTTTTATTTAAAATAATTACAACATTATGATCATCCTGGTTCATATTTGGTTAAACACAGTAATATGAGGATTGTCGGAAAGAGGGGGGGGTGGAGAGTCAACAACCCTCTTACTACTAAACACAGTACCTGTAGTAGGTGAAAATAACCACGCACTGCATTTGTAATCTACGAATCCGAAATATTTGATATTAAAATATTGAAAAATAAAATATTTGGATCCGGAATGAAAAATTCATATTAGGTTGAATTGCAGTCGATTTTATTTTAATTGCCTGGTTTTTACCGAATTTTTTTATATCCAACAAATTGTTTAATTTATCAAACTAAATAATAAACACATATTTTGTGTCCTAGTAATGTTTGAAAAACGAAATTAATAATATTTTAGCCCAATCCAATCAAATAATACTATTAATTTCAACATTATTGAATAATCATACTCTATTTAAAATACATTTAATTAGTTGATACATTGTCATGTCGGGTAGACAATGTTATGCATATGTATTAATTTGTTTTTGAATAAAGAAAAATACTTTACATTATATAAATAAATATTAGTCTTATGTTTGTATGTACAAAATCTGAGAATTTTAAATTTCAAATTTTTGCAATTTATGTTTTGGAATCGCAATAAATGATTGCAAAAAATTAAATTAGTGCAAAAATAATTCAGTTTAAAATATTGGTATACATTTTGTTGGATATATACGTAAATTGGCACATAAAACAGAATTTTATTTCTTGATAAGCTTTCAAAATAATTGTGAAAAATATACGTAAAAATTAACCGATATCAAAATTTATATTATAGCATTAGTTGATAATATATTAAGAATATAATTGTAAATTTGTATAATACGTGTTTAACTAAATTGTGGATGTCATTTTAATGATGAATATCATATAGTATCGTTGTATTTAGGATACATTTGTTTAATTTAATATATCAGTAATCTTTTACCCGGAGTATAAATCAATAAATTTCATCCTTAATTACACGTAACCTAATTTAAAAAAACAAAGTTGGTAGTTAATTATTTTTTGAAGTGACGCAATTTGAATGTTCACATAACACAGTTTAATTGTGCATTTTTGTAGCAACTGCGTGTTTTATATTATAACCCATTGAAGCGGTTAAATTTAGATTATACACATCGTGATTCATTAATATTAAATTGAAGTTGTAGCTCATTTCGCACAATACAAAATATCTACATTTTTCGTAATCCAATTACCAAAGCAGATAAATTACAAATAATATATATATATAAATATTAATTTTTTTAATTTTTTTTTAAATTTTATTAAATAAAATATATATAATAATAATAAAAATAAAAATAAGATATGTTACATAACATACATAGCAATGCATTAAATTTGATTAATAACACTGTTCATGTGACAATACTTATGACATGCCAGACTTATTATAAATAAGAACATTAAATTGAGGTCATTTGTTTTACTAATCACAGTAAAATAGGTAAAACATTAAGCAGGTGTATAACAATACGCAATTTAAATAAAAAGAAAAGAAAGTAAGAAATGTGGAGCCTCATCATTTCTGGTAGAAACCACCTTAAATCAAAGGCAAATAATAAAACGACGAAAGAAATTAACAACAAACCGAGCAACACCATGTATATATACAATAATGAATCAGTTGTGAGTTCGCTTGCGTAGCTACATCGGCTTAATTTCTTATCTATTATAACTTGCTACGAGAGAGAGAATTACATTCTTTTTAAATCATTTTAACATATTCAAAGATTAATCATTACAATATTAATGTTTAGTTTAAGTAAAGTTTATTCACCATAAAAGTGTTGCGTATATAGAATATCTGACATAAACATTTAGCAAATAACTTCCCAATCGGGATCAAGAAAGGGTAGCAAGGTATATAGTTGCGTTGTCTGGAAACTACGTGATCCCTCAGCTGCATGCGACTCGATATAATTGGTCAAAATTAGCGGAAAGGAAGAAATGTGACAACACGTTTTATTCAGACATTAATTAATGAAGCTTAGTTTTCTAAAATTAAAATATTAATAATACCTTATATCACGGGATATATTTTTCAATAATAAAACGTTTGATTGCAGAACATGTGTTAGGTGTGGTGTTAATTTATTACCTTTTAAGAAATGACTACATTTACATATTTAAATATTTATTCCTATAGCAACAAAATAATTGTGTTTTTAAGTCATATTTATACCCATTTTACACAATAAATTGAGCCCCGTTTTTTTGCCAAAATAAACGTGAAACTTATAAAGTTAGCCAAATTTAGTAACTATAGTTGGTAATAGTTTTGAAATATATACCTCATATAAGTAACAGATAATATATTGTGCGTAGTATAGGCTATACATCGCATCATTTTCCATTATACATGAACGCCTACATACATACACAATCCTTTTATAAAAACAAATTACAATGCATTGCCATTATTTGACATCTCGAAAACCGTTTTACTTAAAACCTTTAACCTACGCAATTAAACATGTTTGCAAAATTATTTCCCTACTTTTCTTTCGGAAATTTCTATTGGCAATATTTATAAATATGCAACACTAAAAACATATAAATATGACGTCTAGCTTAGCTACAAGGGTAATATTATTACAGCGGAAATCTATCTAATTGTACTTTCTATAACTGGCTATAATAATTAATTTTTTTCCCCCCAAGAAATTTACGTGGGATTCACTTCTCATAGAAATAGTAATTCGCGGTTTACAAATTGTACTGCGTGGGGCGATTAAACTTTTGTTTATAGCGTAAACTGATACAGTTTAATTGTTCCTGATAACACCTGTTGATAATACATTGGCTATACGAAACGTATTTATTCAAATATCAGATGTAAATATAATAAATCATCATTATATAGATTAAATTCAACGAAATTAATTGAAAAATAACTGCCATATTACGGGTGCATTTTATAATAATTATATGTGTTTTAAGAAAGTCAAGTCAACAAGTTTTTTAGTTCAGTATGGTCTCAAGATACCTTTAATTATATTGTTACGTGTTATTATTATTATTGAATTAATTTGTTAAGCTCTTGTATTACGCTTTTATATATAATTATTGTGTTTTAAAAAAGTGGAACGAACTATTTTTTTCCTTTATTATTGTTTTGTTATTATTATTCAGGCTAATTCTTCTTTGACGAAGGGAGGGGGTATCCTTTCCCTGTAACTTTTGTAATTGTTACTCATGATGGAATCATCGCAATTGTGATGTTTTGTCTTGTACGATAAGTATACAGAATGATCCTTCTTGTGAATAGCAATGTTTGCAACAATTTTTTTAAATTGGGACACAAACTTATGATGTTATGGATGTAATATTAATGTATCCGTTATGGTTCCCAAGACCAGTGCAAGTTACAGATATTAACATCTTCAATCATATATCTTTCTTGAGGATTACTGCTTCCTATAATCAGTTTTGATAATATTTGCGTCATCCAATTTATACTTGTCTTGTTTGTTTATAATAATATATCTCAATAATTAAAGAATATGCTTCTTGTTCATGTGCACTTTCATGGTTGATTCTATATGGATATGGATATCACAAGTTTACAGTAATTAATTATATCAATTATTTATAAGTATGAATACGAGTGTTTAAAATCTTTATTTTCATTATATAACTTCATTAATTCTAGCTTCACAGCTATATTTTGAAATATATAGCTTGAACCTATATGTTTGTGTACAGTATAGAAGATAAGGCGGTTAACAGGTGGTATTTTATGTTGTAAATTTAATACTTATCACCCGTATTGATGACATATTTTATTTATATCATTAATTTATGTATACATATATATATCATTTTTTATATATTATCTTGTGTTTTAATATAACCCAAGAGATATTAAAGAATATGCTTATTGTGCACTTTCGTTGTTGATATATATACGATAGTATTAAGATTGACATATTAAAATACTTTGATAGTTCACACACGGTAACTAATTATATTAATAATGTTGGTTGCAAATGCTTCTTCAACGTTGTTCACTTGTTTCAACATTGACAACATGCTAAACTTCTGTTTAATCGATAGGCTATTCCTATTGATTCCAGTACGTAGGTCCTAATACAATTATAACAGGTCTGTTTAAACGACACAGAAAAAACACATCTTAATATCGTTCTGCTTGTTTATGTTTTTGATGATATATGTTTTTGCGTCTTTGAGGTCAGTCACTTTGTTTGAAATAATTAATTTTAAATCAGCTTTGTATTAGTTAAAACCAAACCGTATGTTATAATGAATGTGTTGAATGTAATGAATTATGCTTTTTTGATTTTGATTTTTAGGTACAATATTGAATTGCTCAACATATAAAACAATAAATGCTCCAAAAACATCGTAGTATCCAAAATAAATAAACAGTTCATATAAACCACAACTTTTACGGGCTTATACCTTTAATATATAATATTTATATAGATTTTACATTGGGTGTAATTCATAATTGATATAATTATCTCCGTCAAAGTCTACAACGATTAAATAAAAAGTTGAACATATTTCTTATTTTTGACCAAGACTTCAACTTCATTACTATATATTGCAACTTTGTAAAACCTACTTGATAATTACACATTGAATAACATATTACTTTATAATTTAATTACAACTTGATCAAATTTTACGATTACATTTTGTAATGCTCTCCTAAGAATCACACAGAAATATTGAAAGATAAATTAAGATTGAGCGCCATTTAAGCATTTAATTATAATAATTAGCAACTGTGGACGTTTGCAATTAACAACGTTTATATATTAATTTTAGTATAGCAAAATAAAACATATATTTGAGTTTTGTTTTACTTCTTGGGCACTCATACTTCAAACAGTGCAAATTAATGAAAGATTAAAAAATGTTCATTTGCTAACTTCGATAGATATTAAATGTCATTTTTTAAATGTCTTGAGGTGTAGATTGTATCGTAGATGATTTTTTCAAAAACCATACTGAATTTAGTATTTTCAATGAGTTTTGTATTTTACAGCTAAAAATGACTATATGTACATTTATATAGGCTACGATCTAATCTATTCATTTTTTAACGCTTCTATTTTGCTTTCAAAAACGAAAATAAGTAAGTTATTATTCAAATAAAATCTGACAATAAATTATAATTATTATAAATAATCCGAAATATTATTGATTACATAATTACCCTTTCTCTACATTAATTTTCTTGAAATATCGATTAGAAATAATAGATTAGAAAGTACATTTGCATTGAATTTCAAAAGTTTGTAAGAATAGGAAAATGTGCGATGTGTCTTTATTTCATAGTATACTCAAATAATACACGTTGATAACCACGATGTTTTTCGCATTACCTTTTTGAGTAACACAAGCTCAAAATAGTTATTGAAAATATAAAATAAACAAGTATGTATATGCAATGTTATAAAAAGTGTATATTATGAGATCAAACTAAACTATAAATCTATAATGCTTGTGAATATTCAAATACATTTTTGATATTTAAATTTGTCTATAGGATTCATACTATAGATGCCACTTATAGATATAGACTGTATAGGATATATTGTTTAACCAAACAACATTATCCAGTTATAATCCTATCATCATTAAAAATCGATATTGAAAAATATACTGTTAAAAAATCTCTCTCTTTTTTGGAGACACTGTATGCGTCTGCCAAGGACTACTGTTAGGGTTAAAGTTAGGGCCTTTACAAGTGGTATAAATTGTGGTTTAAAGGTGGTTCAAAGGTGGTTTAAAGTATTTTTTACAATTTAAAATAAATTTGACATTTCTGTTGTTGTTGAAGCAATATTTATATATATATATAAATATATATTTTATTATAATTAAATAAGTGTTTGAATTGTAAACAGACTTTTAAACTATTGAATAGATGAGACTCAGAAATTGACTTCACAGAATATACATATATGCCATATAGCTGGCCCTATTCACCAATTAGATACAACCATACAGACAGAGGGCAGCTTCGGAAGGTTAATATATATATATATATAGTATGTATACTAAAATACTGATATATCGTTTCAAGTGATTTTTCACATTATAATAATTTCCCTTCCTGAATATTTTTACTAAATTATTGAAATTATTACTTTCGTGGGGGATTGTCTAAAAGAATAAGCCTAATTTTAGAGAGGGTTACGACCATTATTTCTCTCCTCATTAGACCATATTTAGGATCCATTTATTATGAACAAATATTTACTCGGAAGTATCACACAAACATTTCATTGAAGAACGTTGAACAATTTTTTTTAAAACCATTCGCGGGAACAATCATTTCAGCAACAAAAACAATATATACCATTGGACCAAGCAGCTAACTCTTGTCAAGTAAACATTTTAACAAAATGTAATTAATTATTATTAATTGTTTTAATGTATAGCATTTGTATTAAAACATAGTGTTTTACCTTTGTGAAAGTGCACAACACGACTGTCAAAAGAAACCAACAGTAATATAGATGGTTAACTAATAAAACAATAAAACATATAAAGAAAAAATGATTCAAAATAAATTATTTAGTTAAATCATTAATGATTTCTATATAGAATACATTGTTTGTGTAACAATACTTATTTATTACATATCAGTATCCAACTCCGACTTATTTATTTTTTACAGTGGGAGGACTATATAATTGTTACATCGTGTGGATGTTAGGAAAAAATTTCATTTAATGTTAAATACATTTCAATAACAATGTATATATATATATAATTATAATATATTAATAACAATATATTCAATATATATTTACGTAAAAATATAGATTTTTTTAAATTAAATGTTTTAATAGGTTTTAAAAAGTAAAAATTGTAAATATGTAAACATAGTAAATGTTCACCACCTCAGGTTTTTAATATGTTTACATTAAGCATAATGTATCATTTTTGACCTATTATTACATTCAATTGTGACTTTCATTATCATAAAAATTTTATCTTGGTCGTTAAAACAGTTGTAAAATAAACTATGAACAGTTTTTGTGTTATATGTTTATTTTAAAAATTATCTATTCAATTATTTAGCTCAATATCATATAATAATCATAATGTAACATTTCTTCAAAATACACAACAGAATAAAAAAAATTTAATCACAAATTGAAATGTCTTCAGTTGTAAAATTATTTTTAATGTTTACAAAAAAACGATATACCCAATTGGATCAAACAGCCTTTAATAGTACGTCTGCGATGTGTAAGGCACACCCTCCCCCCCCCTCCTTCTCCCACTATAACCCCTACCCCCACGTCCCGCAAAAGGTCACATATAATACGGGGAAGTCTAAGACAATGATGACTAACTCCTGCAGAGCAGTCTGTCCCATCCATAGACTGCATTCCATATATCTTAATATGCAAGAAAAGAGGACAAGTTATATAGGTGGCTGAGTCTATAAAGCGCAGGGGCAAGTAAAAATCAATCGTGACAATTTGAGGAATTGAAGTAACGAAAAAATATCGTCTGAGTCGCTCAGCTCAGTACAATATGTAATGGCTCGCTAAATATGCCATTTTGCGATCCGCCCAATCAAATGTCTGTAAACACAAGCAAAATACCTCAAATAATTATTATACTTATTCATATTTGATAGTGATAATTAGAAGTGATGTGTCTAGATTCATTTATTTATTATATATGCCATTTACTACCTGTTCATATTAGTGTCGTACGAGGCTGTGATTGGCATGCTAAACTTGAGTCAGCCTTTATCAACATATTAATGTTATGTTTTTGAAATAAATCAATTTTAAATTCGCTGTGTACAGTACGTCATATTAGAAAGGTGCTATAGGAGCGGATTTAGGGGGTTCGAGAGGTTCGACCAAAAGGTGGGTTGGGTGACACTAAAAGGTAGGTGGCGACTCAGTCGATTAGAAAAGGGTCAGGTGGCTGACGGAGCTAGGGTGGGAGTGGCTTTAATTATACATGATATTAGAATATGCATTGAATTGAAAGAAATATGATGATCAACCTTCAGAAGAAAGGAAGGCAGAGTTCAATTATTTTACATTAAAGTATCCATAATATAGTGAATGTATTCCTGGAGTAGATAAGAGGCACCAGTATATATTTTCTAGAGGTGTGTCATTAGGAACATTGAGGGGCGACCTAGAAGATGGAGAGGGTTGTCATTAGAAACATTGAGATGGAGAGGTGTGTTATTAGAAACATTGAGATGGAGAGGTGTGTTATTAGAAACATTGAGAT
>JAUZND010009809.1:0-29575 GCA_034780555.1 Coelogynopora nodosa
TATTCCACCTGCAACTCCACCTGCTGCACCTAATGCTCCAAAAATAATTGGTAGTAGTGCTAAGAGAGGAAGAATACGTAGAACGAATAGACGCCATATCTAAAAAGTATTTGACCTATATGTCAATAAATTCATTCTTCACGCTTGATATTACCTAGAAAATAATCCTTTCAAGAAATATATTCCACCACATAAATTATTTCCCCGTAATAGTATAAATTAGTGTTATTGATAATTTGTTAAGTGAATTTAACTACACACATGTGAAGGAGTACAAACCCCCCACATTCCATTCAACTGTTAAAGAACAACACAGTAAATCGTACCAAAATTTGAAGCCACTGACTCGCTTCAAAAGCTAATGAAATCTAGACAAAAAATAAAGGCTTTTTGTTGTTCGTTCCAGTACCAACCGGGTATGTTAGACCTCGCTAATTTATAATATACTGGATCAATTATTTATCTATTTATTGATTATGTTTCAACCTATGAATTTGAAAGTAGAAGAATAATGCAACAAAAGAAACCGTGTGATGGGGAAAATATATTAAACATATTACACTATATAAAGTAATATTTGCATATAAACACATTAAAATAAAATTGTTTATCCACATTAGAAAGATGCAACATTTTGTACAGAGCTCTAAACTGTTATATAACATAATTAATTTTTAATAAATTCGATTCATAAGAGATACAATATAATATATATATTTACGTGGTCTGGACTCTGGACTAGTTTCGATGGACAATATATTCACAAAAAATGCATTTTCTGCATGCTCTAATGGTTAAAAAACTTACAGATATGTGATAACTCACATTTATTTTAATAAAAATTAAATTTGGTGTAAAATTATTTTTCCTTTTTGTATTTCTAAGTGTCGAATATATGACTTTATGACCATGCAACAACAGAAATATATATATTTTTATTTATAGCCTGTCTGAGTTACAAATATCATTTAAATTTATGTTTGATACATTAATTTTTCGTATTTTTCAAAATTTGGTGTAACGTTATCATTAAAAAATAGATAATATAAAACAATTATCAAAAAGTGAAATTATATATTTTTAGAAACAAGGTATGCGTGTACATTGTATCCTGTTGCGTATACTCGGGGGGGCAGGGCGTATCGAGGGAAGGTGTCCGGGTGTCCAAACGGGTGTCCAAAACGGGTGCCCCCCCCTAAAAAGTATGCGCCTAATAAAAAATACCTATATTTGAATTCGCCTAATGAATTATAGCCTTTTTAAAGATGCGGACTCCCCCCTACAAAAGACTGGCTATGCCCTTAGGGGAGGGGGACTTTAAATATATATATATTAGGTACATATCATAGGTCAACAAACTAGAAAATTACGTATCTATGTTCTTTTTATTTTGAGATTTTCATATAAAAAATGCAGGTACATTAACAGATGTTCATTCTACTAAAATCATATAATTTATATTTTATATAATATCTAATTTCTAATTAACATTAATAGGTATATATTGTGTTAGATTCATTCAGATATAATTTCAACTAAATATGTATTATTAGGTTAATACATTATCTAAATGTACTTGGATATTTTTGCTGAAATGTTTTCCCATGAAATATTTTAAGGGGTGTATAAGGGGTAAATTTCTAGAAGAAAGAAAAACAAAATACATCATATTTGTTCTTAAAAGGTTTATAGTAACTTTTAAAAGAAATGGTTTACAGTAAAAATATTAACCCTGTCAATATCAATTACTTGCCATCTAAATAGTCAATTAACGACGCTACACATACATATACAGAGACGGCCGGGTGACTTAAAAAGATTAAAAATCGTATTTATCGTATACTTTTTTAGACTTTTAAAACATTTTAATTTGAATGAGGTAAATCGATTTCTTGAACTTTGTCTGTAAGTTGCAAAATAATCTAAAATGATAGCACAGTGGAAACTAAAATTAGTTTAGTTACTTCACGTTAATTTCCTTTAATTAAAAATGAGACTATTGATGCAAACACTTTCAGAAAACATTATTGTCATATACTATATATAGCTCAGGTGGAAATGTGTTTAAATTTAATAATCAGTATTTAAGAAGCTTTAAAAATTAAGATTATGTTTAAAGTGTTTTTAATTGTATTGTTCCATATTAGTCACTTTTTAAATAAAGAGCAATGCTTTATATGTATTATAATAACTTTCCTCCTCCTACTTGTCCAAAATAAAATATGTTCTAAATAATTATTCGTAATATATATTAATTGGTAAATGATTCAAAATATCTGAATTGCCGACTTATGACGATTCTGATATATAGCATAGATCCATAATGAAATCGCATATGCAGGGTCGGATTAAGACTTCATGGGCCCTGGTGCACATAAGCCCCTTGTATCCTTGTTTTACATGTACATATGTACGTGTCCCTGATGCAGATGAAGCATCTGTAGCATCTCCACCATGGTTAATCTGCGGCACTGCAATTATACAATATAAATTATTAGTCGACTAACTGTTTTATTTATTTTATTTCATAATTTTATTATTGATATCAATTAATTTAACTGTTTTTCTGAAATGTGTTTTCTTAAATAAATTATTTGAGTGTAAGCAAAATACAAAACTGTTTCCGTCGATTCCAAACAATAGCATTGCTAACTTTTCATATCGAGAAAAACATGGCATAGATCTATAATGTTCTCGATTAAATACGAATTAATTAATAGTCGTACACCTGCGTTTTTCTCAACCTCAATTAATTGAAGGTCTTTGCAAAACTATATTATGTCGATGATCTAGTATACTAGATAATTGATCACAATGATTGTAACTGTTGTTCTTGTGGCGGTCTTTTCCGCAATTTTGAACAATTACGCAGAGGCAGCGTGTGGTTGTCAATACCAAGTAAGATTGCTCTATTTTCTTAAACAGTTGCAATTACATTATTTTCACTGAGATTTCACTAATTGAAATGTCTTAAGTGATTGTCATAAATATTTCTATAAAAGATTTGTATATTATTATGTTTGAATTATTTGCTTAATTTATACATGCAAAATCAGGGTATGTTTTAATAATTAAATTTATTTTTTAAAGCTGTATCTAATTTTTCAATTTATACGTTTCAAAATATCTTCTAAAAAACTGTTTTACCACATTAATGCGAACTTAAATGTTATGGTTTTGAAACGCATTTTTAATAACAAATTATAAAATAAAATTATTAATTTATAATTGAATTACACTAAATTGCTCAGAAAGTTTTCCACTTCCTTTCAAAATCATTGTTTGCTGAAATGGTAAATTTTGCAAGCATACATGTCAGTAAATACTAAATATGTATGATTCTATAAAGACAAACATTTTCATAATTTACAAGTATTTAGTATATAATTGTATCGGAACAGATTATAGGCATGCTTGTTAGCAATCAAGTTCTAGGTATAATAGAAACGGTTGACAACTAATGGCATTTGAAATTATACGATACTTTTTAGTCTATCGTTAACGAATGATATATATCATATATTATATACCACTATAAATATATTTATAAAAGCCCACAAAAATGTTTGTAGAAATAAAATTTAAAAACACACCATTAACAACATATAAAAAAGTTAATAACATACATACTATATATAAAACATACGTGTAAAAATAATATTTTTAGTAATAAATTAAAAAAACATAATAATAAGTATCAGAAATACTAACATTATTTTCAAAATCCTGAACTTCTCGTGGTATGAATTATTAATTATGTAACAAATTTAATTAATTTAATTTTTATGAGAGTGAAATTATTTGTTTATAATTTTTTTTTTAAATCGCCTTATTTTATCAAATAGTGAAATTTATTAAATTAATACACACTGTTCACTGTGGTCCCGAAGGTCGTTTAGGTGCTTTGAAAATGACCTCCAAATCTAGTTAAATTTTATTGATCTATAAATCAAAAGCACCCAAAAATATTTTTTTTCAAAAATATTTCATCGAGCTGTTTAATAAATATATAGATTTTTCGGTTTTTGACGACTTTTCACTATATTTTTCAAGAAATTTGTAAAAAATGAAAATGATCTACTTATTGGATTGTATTTTCGTCAACTAGAGTCTAGTACGCTGGTAAACATGTTAAAAAAATTAAATCCATCGAGCTGTTCAAAAAATATATCGATTTTTAGTTGTTTTTCAACCCTAACCCTAATCCTAGGTAAAAATGTTGAAAAACAACTAAAAATCTATTATTTTTTAAACAAATCAATGGACTTTTTTTTTAACATGTTTATCATTGTACTAGACCCTAGATGATGAAAACACAATCTAATAATTAGGTCATTTTCGTTTTTTTGATTCCGTTTTAGAAATTAGTGAAAATTGGGGGAAATGTCGAAAAAATTATGAAAAACAACTAAAAATCGATATTTCTTTAACATCTATGGAAATTAATTTTTTAAACATGTTATCAATTAAAATATATATCAATAAAATGTAACTAGATTTGGAGGTCATTTTCAAACCACCTAAACGACCATCGGGACCACCATGTTCAAAAACTCACTTGTTATATGTTTTTTATTTCAATAGAGTTATGGCGCTAACCTTGCATCACTTGAAGACGAGAACGGACTGTTTGAGGGTGATGTAAAACTAAATTTCCAACAAAAACTGGGACTTCTCGGCTTTCGTAACACAGTTTACGGCAGTAATCAACTCTGGCCGGGTGGAGTTGTGCCATACAAAATAAATGACTGGCGTCATAAATTTCTCGCATGGAACATTAAGAAAGCGCTCGATCATTTGTCCAAAGCAACAGGAGGTTGCGTTCGATTCCGGAAGGCAACATCTAGTGACGTCGACTACGTTAATCTAATTTACGGATCCGGTTGTTATTCATACATTGGCAGACAAGGTGGAAAGCAAGATCTTAGCCTGGGATTTGGCTGTGAGTTGAAGCGAATCGTCAAGCACGAATTTATCCACGCGCTTGGATTCGGTCACGAGCAGTCGCGGCCCGATCGTGACAATCACGTCAAGATCCACTGGGCAAATATTAACAGTAAAGAGTGCCACAATTATCGCAAGTGGGGTCGACTGCCTAAGCAGCCCTATGATGTGAAAAGTATCATGCATTACGGATACAATGATTTCAGTTGCAATTTTCGTTGGACTCTGTCCACCATTGATGGAAATAAAGTTGGTGGTGCCGTTACTACTTCTGCCACTGATATTCGAAAGATTCGTGATTTGTATGGTTGCAAGTAGTTTTTATTGTTTTATGAAGCTTTCAAAAATATAAATAATTGATTTATGTTATTGTGTCTAAGCTAGCTTATCATTTTTATGAAACATGAGTTTTCATGAATTTTATAGATTGTCTGTGGAACGTATTTTTTTATCATATTTTAAAACTATGTAAATATAAAGAATACGAGTGAATAAATGTTATAATTGGTCATTTTAGTTGAAATTTAATTTGTATTAATTGAGCATAACAAATTTATTTGTAAGAGGATATTGTATGTCACGATTGTTTATAAGAAACATAATGATAAAGCCTGATTATAAAAACGAATTTCACTGTTATATACATATTTACATATTATAGTACATACTCATTTGACTATATACATACAATGCAAACATTTCAAAACATTTTGTAACTAACATTGTTAACTATATATATTGCTTAGTTTACTTCAGTAGAAATAAGTTCATGATATTCTAGCTTGATGCAAATATGAAAATTTCCAGTAAAATGTAGAGGAATTGAACAAAAATATCGACACTCATGTATTTAGAAGTACAAATATTTACATTTTTAAACTACATTTTCAAAAAGTATACACTTAATAAATTAACTTTTTAATCCCAAAATAAGTTTTAAAGTAAGATGATTTTGTAATAGGAATTTTCAAAATTGATATATTTGTGTTAACAACAAAAGTTATACAAAAGTGATTACAATATAGAAATAAGTGTTATGACATAGTAGATAATTTAAATTTTAAGATAACCATGAATAATGTCAAATTCATGCAATTAAAATCAATGAAATAATGATAAATAAAGACAAGAAATGTTAACTCGTGAGTAATGCAAAAGAAAAAACCACAATAAAATTGTAATTTTCATCACCAGGATCATGCCTTCTTGATGAAAGATGAAAACTAGCTTTAATTTGTATTAATTGTAATATAAAAAAATTATTGTGGTTATTGTGATTAATGTATTACATTTTCTTACTTAATAATATGCTCAACTACGTCGACTAGATTTATAACGCCGATGTATAACCCCAATCACTATATTCTAATATATTTAATTCTTCAAGTTGGTCTAAATGATGGTAAATATTACTAAAGGGTTGTTATACCTATAGGAATGTACGAGTGGTTAAGACGCAGTTTTGCGGATGCCGAGGGTGTTGTCTCGAAACAGATTCGAGCACACTCTCGGACTCTCGTCTTCCTGGCTAGCAGCTGTGTTAGTCGGATGTTCACGTTTTCTCTCTAAAAAAATTTCACATTATGCGTGAGAGCTTTTCTCCACAAAAAATCAATTGAAGTTCTCTTCAATCTCGACGTGACATATTATATGTTAATGGTGCTACATAATTTACAGCCTATATTTTCATTGCAATATGCATTTCGTCGCATAGCGTCGCGTCGCGTTCAGTGTAAATAGACTTATTTAACAAAGAATTATTATCATGTAGAATTATATACACATCATGTGTAATGCAGATAAATACGTTTCACGTACTTTTATCAGAAAACACTTCGGGCTTACCCTGTACATTTACATAAATTAAGTAAATGATGATTTTGTCAAAAAACACTTCTGACTCACCCAGTACATTTACAAGAATTACGTAAATGGGGATTTTGTCGATCGTCGGTATATAATATTGGAGTAATTTTATAAAACGTAGAAAAAAGGATAGCTTATATTGCTTTGTTTATTAAAGAAAGATCCATCGCAAGAAACAGCTTTAATTAGCTTTACTTATAACCCTAACGAGATAAACAATTTAATTAAGCATGGATAACATTAGAGGCTTGTACATTGTAAACCTTGTGCAACAGACATATTAATCATTAAATTGTGAAAAAAATTAAAATATGAATTACTACATGTAGGTTTACAATAAACGTTAAAAGAAAAGAAAAAATTTAATTTCATAATTAGAAGATCAAAAAGAGGGAACAGAATAATTGGTTTCAATTACAAAAGTGTATAACGAGTTAATAAAGTAAAGAAAACCGTCACGATTACAAGAATCTGTGTTTAAAGAAAGTACATATATCACACATATTTAAAGCAGATAAAATACCGAAACCAAAGAAGAGGCGTATCACTGGACCATACAACAAAATTAATTTCGGTTTGACGTGTTAGGAAGTTAGCTAAAACAGAAGATTATAAAGGGTTTCATGGAAAATCTGAAAATTTGTTGATAACAAACTTCATACATTTAAAAAAAATATCAAATAATTATAATAGTATAACTTAGTTTAATAGTACAAAATAATATAAATTAATAGTATAATTTAATATTATAATAAATATATAATAAATATATTAATATAATAATACGTAATAAATACGAAATATAAAAAAATTAATTAAAAAATATATAAAATAGTTAGTTTCAAAGAATATTTATTTTAGTTTAAATTAAAACTAATATGGCTATTTTTGAAAGAAAGAATAATTATGACTAAAAAGTAAACGATAGAAACTGGGAGAATGGGATAAACTGAAAAGGGTTTACTTAAAAAAATCAAAGTCCAATCGTTCTATTAAACATATTTTCTACATACGTGGTTTGACTGTTTTTTATTAATGAAAGTGGCTAGTACCTTTTTGTTTAAACATATGGAGAACAAGGTTTAAAAATGCATTCATAATTATATTTGCAATAAATAACATTTATATATATTTCAGTTTAATTATTTATTGACAATTATATACACGCTTAATTTTTCGGACATCAATTTTGGTTAGAATGCTACTTATTCTGTATCTTTTTTTATCAACAGCAACAATGGTATCTTCACCATTACAGCTGAAATCTTTTGCACCATAATGCATAATGCTTTTTATATCATATGGTTCATTCGGTATTTGGCCCCACGTCTTGAAGTTATGGCAATTTCCCGTTTCTATATTTCGCCAATTAATCCGGATATGTTTTCCGCGATCTTTTCGAGACTGTTCGTGGTCAAATCCAAGTGCATGCATAAATTCATGTTGAATTGTAGTGATCGATTCGCATCCTTCTCCTAAACTGAGATCCTGTTTTCCACCACGTCGACCAACGGCGGACCAACATCCATCCTCGTAGATCACGTTTACGTAGTCCATGTCAGTGCGTTCTTTTTCACGGAATGTGATGCAGCCTCCGGTTCGTTTGGAGAGATTGTTGAGAGCTTTTTTAATATTTCTACTATTGGGATGATTCATTCTGTAGACGAGCTCACCTTCCGGCCATTTCTCATCGCTTCTGGACACGGTATTACGGAAGCCACGTCTGGCTAATTGTTGTGAAACACTCAATTTCATGTCACCTTCAAAGAGTGTATCCGTATTGATCGAGAAGAGATTGACAGCAGAATACCTCTGAAGTAAACAAATACACATGGAATAAGTTGTGTCATGTATGTGTTTTAGTAATTGTTAAGTGTTTAAAATAGTTCAGTAGTTCATTTGGTTCTGAATTCCCTCTAGACTAGTAAAGTTACCTATAAACTGTGTAAGAATATAAGATTTTATTTTTGTTAATCAAAATAGCTATTATTTCAATATCGCTCGTATTATAATAATTTGAGATGATAAGGTAAGAGTGATAAACATAAATCGTTTGATTAGCTTATTTACTTGGCTTATCAGGTACTTTAGTTTACAAACGGGACAAATGGGACAAAAATATGTGGAATCAGATGAATTCTAATCCAACAAATTTAATCGTAATTATTATTTCGAACCACTTTACATAATGGAGAAATTAATTGTCGCTCGTAGTTTTCTTCAAAAATAAGTTAAAATTTTCAAAATAATAAGATATTTGATCTGTAAATTAATTGATATATTTTTATTATTTCTTATGTCATTATGGATAAGTAAAACTATCATAGACTAATGTACATATATTGCTCTTACAATATGTTTGTCTACCATCTACGCATGCATTGTTGAATCGTTGACTTCTGCATCGCAATGAGTGCGATCTTAACGATAATATAAGTAAATCACAAAGAAACAAAAGATTTTAAGTATTCTGACTAGACAACAAAATATTATAGTTCTACTTTATTTATTAGCCATACTGACATATGGAAATTATTCTCAGTATTGAATTTTACTAGATCTGGAAAGTTAAATTTATTAACTGTCTGTTACAATATACGAAAGAGAATACTGTAACTGATATGATGTCCATTTTGATTCTACTTTGGAACAGTTAGTCATACAGAACCTTTTAAATAACCTTATCCAGATTTTGCCAAATTAGAGTGAACAACTATATAAAAGTAGACAATAGAACCATGTACTTTAAGCAACCTTTACATATGGCAGAGTATGTTTAACAGTAATAAAAGAATAAATCTAAAATAATTGTAGTATAGTAGTAATGCTTATTTCCACTTACATTCGTAGAACAGCCGCATTGTTTTTCAGTCCGAACTACTGTGACACAACATAAAAACAAAAGAACTAACAATCCCATAGCGTTTGTCATAGGTTCTATCAATCTATCAACGTTTTTAACGATTGGCTTATTACTTACAGACACAAACAAATATTAACCCTATAGTTAGTTATAAACGTCTAATGTGAATTAAGCAGTTGTTGCCTAACGTGTTGTACGATTTGTAATGTTTGTGTAGAAAATACATTAAACTTGTTATATAATTGGATTAGTTTTAACATATCAGTGATTAACTTAAATAAAAATTAAATCAACATTTAAAAGCATACTTAAATTGCACATGTTATTATTCCGAATATAGAAATATAAATAGAAAACATTAGCTAATTAATCAATTTCAGTGCTAAAAAATCCGTTCTTTACTATATTAGGTACACATTTAAAACTGTATTAGAAATTATATAAAAGCATGAACGATTTTGATAAGTTTTTTTTACTGTTTCAAAGTATATTCAAACATTATTAATACTTACTTGTATACAAATGCATAATAAATATTTATTGTTCAAACAATCCATGATCCTTTTTAAGTAGAAATATATTAATTTTAGAATTAGTAAGTATACGCCAATAATGGAATTTAGCAGACGACTGTATACAAAATCTGTATTATTACTATTATTTTATTTTACTTTTTTGGAAAATTGATACAAAAACATACATACTCTGGTTGATTTATTTTCATAAAATTGCGTAAACATTGTGCGTAAAATAACAAAAATTGTACAGATATCCCTTTTGTATTGTCCCCGAAGCTGCAGGGGTGGATCCAGCTTTCAGTCGAAGTGTGGGTCGGAGATAAAATCGTGCGTCAAACCCGGGTGGGGGCCGGTTAGAGGGGCAAAAACCCCCGAAATTGGGTATGAATTAAAGCTCTATTTGGAGCATCTAAGACATAGTCAAAATCTGATAAAAATTACGCAAATATGCGGGAAAATGAAACTACATAATTAAAAAACACTAAATATAAATACTAAACTTTAAATTTAATAAAAAAACTCTTTTGCATGAAAATAAAAGTTGTCAATAATGCTAACCGGAGGACTATACCTCCCTACACATCCTCGATCTAGTTTTATTGCATTTTTGTATGAATTACGAGACATATAAAAAATACTAAATCCGAGAAAATCCGCAGTTATGAGAAAGATTGTATAGCCTGTATATTTTTAATTTGTACATAGCTTTAAATGTTATCATAATGATTTACATAACCAAATTTAACAACATAGCAGTTCTGAGTCAATGATGTGTTATCTGTGTAATATTTTAAACCGTTTTACTAAAAATCAATATTGTTGAAAAAATAATGTAATATCTAATGAACTCTCAATATCATGCGCCTATGTATCCAACTATATCATCTTTATTTGGCATGCATCTGTTCCCTGAAGAAATAATTTTCTCTCAAAGGGATAGTGTCGGGACAGATCGAGCAATGCGTAAAGTTTGCAATATTCAAGAACAACATTTTTTGAATCAGGTGCTTAACTGAAAACATATTGAGCCTCGACACTAGCAGTAGAAAATTTCAATATATATTGTATTGTACAATGTGAAGATCTATTTCGAAGAGAGGTGGACCATTTTCACGTATAAGTCAAATATCGGAAGTTATTTATCTTAAAGTAAATCAAAATAATCATCTTTGGGAAACTTGGCTTCACTTCTTTTGTAGATTATTCTATATTGGTATTACTAAACTACGTTCATTGTCATTATGATTATAAATAATGCGGAGGGGGTGGGTCGTATAGCAATCTGTGAACCTGATTTTTTTATGTTATTGATTATCTCATTATAATATGTTAGTGCTAACTTCTTAAAAATAAAAATACTTTATTAAGTTCCTCTTCACGGTTTATGAAAATGTACTTTAATATGTTCTAAAATCATACAAATTATAGTATATCATGTACAAATGTACTATTAATTAGGAATACGTTTAGTGTATTATTTCCTATGTACTATACATTTTTGCTATCATAATTTAAAACAATGAATTTACTGAATCTTGGAGAAATGGAAATATCCAAATTAAGTACAGAAAAAAAACATGATTAACCGAACGCGTTTTTGAGAACTTGTTCTCTTTATCAAAACATAAGTTAATATGTAAAAATAACATAAAATAACTACTCAATTAAAATACAATTAATATAAATTAAGTCAAGATAATCAATAGTTTAAAATTATTACAACAATTTATATATTACAAACAAATTATTAAGCAGATTTAAAAAATGTTATGTTATTTTGATATATTAACTTGTTGCTATCATATACGTTTGATGGCAAAACCTTACAATAATTTAATTAGTTTAGATTATGGAATGGAGCATTTTCTTCAAACACTTGTGTTTTGGACACGAGATGAGAAAAGGATGCAAGTGCTGCCATTGACTGAGGATATGATATTTCTCATCATTAAGGTTAGGTATATTCCTTATATATACTGTGCAGGTATACTTGTATCAGTCTTTTGAGACCGGCCGATTTGAGGTGTAATCAGTTTAGATCAATTATCCACTGCAAAGCGTATCAAATACAAAATATGTGACTTGATAATTGGATAACTATTATCATCAAAGAGTTGACATCTCTCTCACAGGGTATACCATGACTAGTTAGAAGTTCCCGTAAAATGCATCATTTAGCACGACAGTATTTTGGAAACCTATTTATTGCAAGTACTGTAGTAGGTTCTGCGTGCGCTCTCTTTGTATTTGGTACTGGCGCTGGTAGTGTCGGTTTGGATTGCGCTGTTGGAGATCTTTCCTCAAAAGTTGGTCATCCTTCTCATAATTCGGAGCCTGTTTTTTGATAGTCTCAAATTTGGCTTCACTTATAAGAATCATTCGTGCAACTTGTGACTCGTTCATTTTAGTAATTTTAACAGCCTTGCGTCTTCTGTCTACATGTATGTAATGTTTGCTAGCTTGTTCCATTGTCAAGTAGACATAGTGTGGTTTCTCATTGAGAATAATTTGACTTTCTCTTTCGTAAATGGTCAAGTGTCGTCTGATGTAGATCTAAAATAGGCATGGAGATAGTCGTGCAAAAAATCCTTGAAGACAGATGTAATAAATTTTTATTCTCCAAGAAACATTTGGTGGATTTGGCTGGCATCTTTTGGATTCTTAAACATGACCAGATACTGGGTATTCAGTGATCGAGTACGTGTCTCCTTTCCAGTCAGAAACAGATTTTGAGTAATATAAATGGCCAATTAGGGTATGTGATGAGCCATTCTTGTAAACAGAATGTTTTTTGGCTGAGTACTTTTTACTTCATTAAATTATTATGTACAACACAAATTTGTAGTTTTAAAATATTAAACGACTTAGACAGGTCAATTTCATATACTTTGATAAAACTGACAAGGTCATATGGCGGCTTATAGTCTGTTCTTGTAAACCAAGTGTGCTATATTATGCTGCATCTCTATATTAGTTTATTTAAATTAATAATATTCTAGTTTGTTAATTCATAATGCTGATTATTATTCTGTTATTATAATTGTTATTACATAATGCATACCTACTTATTCTTCATTATAGCATACATTGCCATGTATCCCCTTCTCTGCTCATAACTGCATCTTGGTTTTTTAGTTAATAAAAGTATACTTTTGTTTCATCTCTACATTGTGCTACAACTTAGGTTATAACAATTTAATTAACTAGAAATACTCTCTTCGGCCAAACCAATAGACGCAAAAAATCTTCAAGAATATCCTACCCGAAGAACCCTCCAAGGAGAACTATACACCTACTGGCGGCGAATGCTGGAGCTTTACATAAAACGGGCGGAAATTTCAGACAACAATAAGTTCGACGTTCTCTGCGTTCTATGTGGCGCAAAAACATTCACCATTATCGAGGACAGTACGAACTATGCCGAGGCAATCTCCGGACTCAACCAAAAAATACCTGAAACAAGCCTCACTTATAATGACAAGGTATAAACTACATTCGCTCAAACAAAAACCCTCAGAGAGTATCCAAGAATACGTCACAGAACTCCGCCAACTCGCAATTAAATTTTTCACAGAAGCAGTTAGCGCCGAAAAACATCGCAACCTTCTTATCGCCGACTCCCTAGTTGCCGGTCTCCTATCAACACCAATAAGACAACGTCTGCTAGAGGCTACGGATGGCTAACTTTACCAACTTCTGAAGACGGCAACAGCGATGGAATTGGCAACCAAGGACGCCAAGCTTCTTGCGTTTTCCAACACGCAACCAGCTTTCGCAGCTCTCGCGACTTTATAAATGAACTCAATCTATAGCTATCCTATACCTTCATTCCGCCAAAAGTAGGATAATAGAAAATAAATAAAAAATTGACAATAAAATCTACTATTCTTATTTTTAATTGCCAAAACGCTGGTTTTGGCATATTTTATATTGTTCTTTGTTATTAATAAAAATGTTTAATATCAGGCATATAAGAATGACATTAGAGGTCATTGTCGTCACCAGGGGGGTCAGGGGTTTCGAACGTCCTCTCTTTTTGAATCTCTGCCCTATGCATTACTTTTTGTATGGTCTATTTTAATCATATATGTCTAAATTATCTAATAAAACTAACATACAAATAGGTTAAGGGGTCGAGGATACATAAATGGCCTTTACAGAAAATATTGCATCATTATATACGTTTTCAATATACATATTCAAATTAATAATATTCATTTTAATAATATTTTTAAAAAAAGAATTACAATTGTAATAGTTATTTATATATTTTTTTCTTTGAGTGAATTTGTTGGATACATTTTCTGGAATTTCTAATTATTATAAATTAAATATCTGTATATGTACATAAAGGCATTTCATGTAAATATGTTTTAGCTATTGTAATTCTCAATGAATTATAATTGTTGTACATTACTTTATAATGTTCAGTTTATGATATTTTTCTCTTTATATTTAATTATACATCTATTTTATTTCATTAATTACATTGTTATAATTTTTTAATATAATATATAACTTAATTTTATATTAATATATGTTGAAATTAATATATTAAATACGAGGGATATAAGGGATTTATCATTAAATATTTATGCTATTTTAAAAATAAATGATATATTGAAATTAATCTGCCCCTGGACCCTAGACCCCGCTGAAATTTGTCCATCTAATCTTCGGTTTACAATTTTATCTTGGGTGTGCTCTTTTTAAAAAGCGACCCTCTTTGCAAAATCCTGACGATGGCCATGGAAATCGAAATTTATTTCTATAATAATTATCGTTGATTCTGTTCATCGCGGAAAATAACAAAATTATTGTATTATTATTTATATTTAATTAAATAGTAGACAAGCAACTAAATTTATTTTTAATAAATAAGCTTAGTTTTGAAGTATAATATTCTTAATGAAGATAATGTTAAATATAAATGTTAAAATAGTAAAGTTCCACTTATATTTATTTAAATACAATTATTTATATAAACAGAATATATTTTTAAATTATCGTTTAAAAATTAGTATACAGATATAATGTGTATTAAATAATAAAATTTAAACTAAATTGGAAAATAATTTGATTTTTATATTTATATTGTATTGTTTAAATAAGTTAAATTAAAATATATTATCAAATATAAAGTACGATGTACAATGTACTATGCATTTATAGGGCTTATATACTAAGTCTGTTTATTTCAAAAGTAACCAAACTCATTCTACTATTTAGTGGCTAAGCTGTCCTTTATCTAAGTTCTTTAGTCTAGACTGGAACCTCCTTTGACAAAATATATTCTTCAGAAGTCCATATATTAAAGCATTGAAGCATAGTTACACTAAAAGTATTACAAACTCGTTAACCCAATATTGTTTGAGAAGGTTTTATTGATTGTCTACTTATATTTGATTTAATGGCCTAATTTAAGTAAACGTGTTTAATATATCAAAAGCGAGTTAAGATAAAACTTGTTTTCTTCCAGGGTTTGTCTCACCGTTTTACGATTCATCAATTAAAGTTTACTCACCTATGCTGTCTGGTGTGTCTATATAAATATTTGATATGTATTTTTGTCCAGAACCTACAATTAATAAACAGTTAGACGTACAAACGCAATATACTATACATTGTATGTCGTCATCAAGACCAATATATATATATACCTGTCTCACTCCCTAGTATGTTGCATACATTAAGAACGCTTGTCTAATTTCGTCTTCATTAAATTATTATTTAATTATATGTCTGGCCCGTAAAGAATGCGCCACTGCTGTTTTTTGTAAACTTATGAACATTATATAATCAACTTAATGATATTATACAATCGCCTGTTGGCAAATACAATGTTCAGCCATACATGAATGACACATTTAATTACAACCATCGTCATTGTGAATGTTAATAATTGTAACCTCTGACAACTTTAAGAGGCTCTTGGAATAGGCTACCTTCCGGGTCCAGTGGAAACGCCTACATCAGGCATGAGAAAAAACAGTATTTATTTTTATTATTTAGTTTTACCATATTTGAAAATTATTTTTGTGTGATTTTAAAAATATTGTAGGAAATATTAAATCACTCAATGTTTATTGGAAATTAACATTTATGTTTATTGTTTATAAACAATTTGTTATAAATATGAAAAAAAAAATTATTATTAATGTATGAAAAAATCAAAAGCATTCTATTGGATCTCCTCGACACATTGTAGGTAAAATGGAGTTAGTGAAGTCATGCCAACTATTGTGTACCACATACTGTATATCAACAACTAGTATATTTATAATTAGAACACATACAAATTATGATGATTTGTAAAAATATCTATTTTACAATATTGATAATTTCTGATATTTTTAAAACAATTTAATTTTAAAATAATAACGTACAGGGTATTTAGGATCAAACAGTTTAACTGTACCCATAAGTTCATGTTATTTTAAGTTCATTTTATAAGTCGAAATCCAATATCAGAAAATTAAATGAAACTAAAGAACATTTTTGTTAAAAGATATTTCCTGCTGATGGCCAATCAATCCTTACTCTATGAGTACTAGGCTATATTGTACTGTCAATAATAGTAATTATGTTATATATTTGCATTTGTACAACGCTTTGATCTTCTGAATGTCGATGTCGCTGAACATTCCACAATTTTCGCAGACGTCTCCTTTTAAAATAATGATAGTATTGTTACCATTGCAGCTGAATTCATTGGACTTATAATGCATTATGCTATCAATATTATAAGGCTGTTGGGAATTGGGAAGAGTACCACGGGTGTCAAAGTTATAGCACTTTGTACTATCAATGCACAATGAATGTTGGCGTGTTTATCTCGATGATTAAGCTCGCATGATATTACACTGTTCGCTAAGATTAATTTTTTGATCTGCGCAAACCCTGTCAGTCGGGGTTGTCTCGCGAAACCTAACGCGGCCATCGGTTTCTTTAAATAGATCGCGAAGAGCCTTGTTCAAAAATCATATCTCAGATTCTATAAGGTACTATTCGGTTTTTTCAGAATTTTCCAGGCACGTATTTAGAAATCCGAGCATATTTAGCTTTTGCGAAGTTGTACAAATCCTTTAAACAGCTCATTATCTCCATACAATAGAGCTATGTTATATTACCGAAATGGAAATATATACATCATGTTGACCTGTTATTTATTCTAACATAAATAAATATTAGATTAACTGTATGTAAATACTTATCAGTATAATTTCCATACAATATAATGACATTATATACACAACATTTATTGTAAACAGTACAAAAAGTATGTTAATATTTGTGTTATATTGTATTAATTAATATAGTATTAACCCTTCGTACGTGGAAGGGGGTATGCCAATTTTTTTTGAAAGAAATTAAGTTTTTGATTGAACTATAAAACGTATGACCTTGATTATTTTACTCAGCGACTAATATACTTTTATCTAACCAAAAAATATAACAAAGATTATTTCGAATATTTTACATACCAGAAAATTGTGTTTTTATTGATCCATTTTATACCCTCCCTGGGTTTTCATACTTTCCGATGATATAAGCCTAAGGGAAAAAATACAACAAAAATAAGTTTAACGTAAATTGTATCCATTTAACTTGAATAATAAAATTATTTATTAAAATAACAAGCAATTCAAAATAATATTCAAATAGCATTTATACTACTTATAGCTTATTTGTATAAGTAGTATAATTATTCAAACATATATCAGCAAATATAGATCTTGTGATTTGGAATAAAATGCAAAAAGAATCAAGTCACTTGGTTGCATTGAAAAAAGTTATAGCATTTATTGGTCAATATATAGCATATATGGTTATTTTCCATAGTTTTCCTGACTGGAGTTTATGACATAATCAGGTCATAATAATGATACAAATTAATTAATTATTTTGAAAATAAAAATCGCTCGACAAGTCTATAGGAGATATATTATGTATACCAAATTTCAGCTTAATTTTGATTTACCTTGAAGTAAATATAAATGTCCATAATTAGTAAATCGATGTTTTCCAATTCACCCTTATCAAGGTTAATTGATTAATGATTGTATAGTGAACAACGTACATTATATATTGAGCCTCACATTATATTTTAAAATGTATAACTTTTATTTATAGGCTACTATTAGTTTAAGAGCGGTATTATTTGGTTAAAACAACCAATTTACAAATTGAAAATTGTTTTTAACTTTTCGCGTTATATGCAATCAAATAAAAGTATATTAATTATTATTCCAAAAAACAATAATAATTAAAGAGTCCACATTCATAGTCGTAACCTATAATTCTCAGTTTTGGAAGATTATATCAACTATACTTTTATTTCAAGATGAAACCTTGATGTCAAAAATTATTTTATTAGATATAACATTAATCACCGAAAATTAAAAATAATATATTTTTAATAACTTGCACATCTAAAAATGCTATTTATCCTATAAGGTACAAGACATTCAATAACGTAAAAAAGGTGAACATATCAAAAACAAACTATTAAAAGAACTATAGATTGCCACATTTTATAACTTACGAGAGTTTCTTTTTTGAGATGCTGACTATTTGAGAAGCAAATTCCATCTGGTCTGCTGCAATTACTCACCTAAGTGCATTTAAATTTGAGTGTGTCTAGTTAATGAAAGCTAAACAGTTCGAAACATGATATAGGCTCTCAAAAAGAATAACATTTGATTAGTAGTACATTGTAGTTTGGTAACCTAGTCGAAAGACGATGGTTTTGAACGTTTTTTTAAAGGCTCGATAATATCACTTTATTATTGTAAAAAATAGTTATTAGTAAAACTAGCAAAGAAAAATTGTGATAATAAAACAGGTTATCGCTCTGGTATCAAAAGAATTATAAAAGATATTGAAACTGTAAAACATTTGAATTATCGAAATTAATAAAAGTGGTGAAAAAATTTTCGATGGACAAAGAGCAAGGACGAGAGTATACGGAAGATCGAAAATATATACTAAGGAATTATATAGTTCACGTCATCATATAGTCCGTACTATATTTTGAACCGTATACAGAATTGAACACATGCAATATAGCTAAATATTTCGATTAATTTTTTTATTAATATAATTTTTTTCATTGTTACCTAGCACCTATAATTATTATTTGTTAATTGATGTTTACCATTTATTTATTTCGTAATTGTACATCATGTTTTCAATAGTTTCCATAATCTGGTATTTTAGAAAAATGTATAAATTTTTTATTGTTGTTATACATCACGGTCAGTGTACATCAACACAATATATCTATACACTTATTTAAACCAAATGGTTCATAACAAAGATTATAAGATGGTAAAAAAGCATCACTCTTCATAGTACTGAGTAGTTTGGCTATTTGATAAACGCAGAGAAGCAAATTGGATATTTTGAAAACCTAGCATATTTTTTTGAATCAGCTATATACTATAATTATATAATAGTCGATTGTGAGATAATGTGTTTACTTATACAATTATTAGATTACTTACATACACTGGTGTTCATATTAGCCGTACAGGTTTGATTACTAGTACAGGGTGGAAATCTGGTAAAATTATAGACAAGAGTAGGCTACAGGCATTCAATATCAGTACCGGCTGCATTTGCGGAAATTAACATAATTAATTTCATTATCATTTATTTGATCTAGTTTGAGCAAAACACATAACACTACTAAGTTCTGCATTCTCTATTGGTAGCTATCATTTACAAAACACAATTTAAGTATAAAAGAAACTGTCACCAATATATAGAAACAACATATAATGCAGTGCCAGGTCACATATGAGTGGTAGATGCTGTACATGGCGGCAAAAACTATTAAAAATTAATAATCGTACAGAAACAATAAAGTAATCAATAGATGATTAATTTACGCCACACCATGTTATATATGATATAGAATTTCGCGAATTTCAAGTATTCATCCGTCTTTAATTTTTTAATAATTTATCGCATAAATTGAATGATTGATTATTTAATTTTCTAGATTTGATTACAAACTTTCTCAGCGAAAAATAATAACCATATTTAGTATTAAGACTTTTAATAGCGTTGTATTGATATTCATCTCAGTCATACACATCTTTTAAAATAACATTAAAACCTTGTTGTTTCCTTTCAATATAACGAAACTTAATTTTGTGTCAAACAACAACGAAAGCGCAGTCCTAGAAGCATTTGACTATTTTTTAGAAATAGGGTTTACTATGAAAACATTGAATAGAGGGATTTTTCATTTGTAGGGTGATGTGAACTTTTTGTCATATCTTTGGAAAATATCTGCTAGAATATATATTAATAAAACTCAGTTATGTTTATGTTCATTTTGAAAAAAAAAATGTTTTAAAAAAATATTTTTTATTTTTTGACCATTTTAGATGTCTAATTTAGATGAATAATTTTGATATCATCCGTTAGTTTCTGAATTACAATATATACATATATGATATATACATTAAAAATATGTTTTCTCTGTTATATAAATTACAAGGTTAGTAGTTAGAAACGACTAAAATATATGTATTAAATTATCAAAAACATCAACTTAGTAATAACGAATCGGAAAATTAAATTGGTTAACATTAACAGTACAAAGGTCAATGAGGGAAATGAACGAACTTACATTGTATAGCGAATATAAGTATTTAAAAAATATTTTCTATACAATTCAGTTATCCCTTAAGTAGTATGAAACATCTATTTCTGCATTAACCCCCAACCCCACCCTCCCCCTCCCCCCGTGACCTTGACACCCCCCATTTGAATAAAATGATTTAAAAAATGTTCGCCAAATTTTTTGTAAAATTGTAGCCAATCAGAATCGAGTATTTGTTTTTTGGTTACTATGGCTTCCTATTGTCCGATTTAAACAAGGTCAAGGTCGTTTCCAATTAAAACGTGAGCGGGGATTCCGATTTTGGGTTTTCTCAGTCGATTTGGGAATTCCGTAAGGAATTGGAGTAAATATTTTTTGTCTTTACGATAAAAATCATTGATTATAGGGTCGCGTGATTCCACCTCCTGTTTCGTCAGCATGATTTAGGCCAATGAGGTGTTGAGAATTTGCTGCCTGTTTCTGATTGGAAGTTGGTGGTATAAAAAGATATTAATACGTCCAAACGAGGTGAACTAGAAACAACATGTTCAACATTATTGAATTAATCTTCTGTTATATTGTACCAGAGGTGAAGGTCGGCCCCATGACGTTTACAAGGAAGCCGAGAGGACTCTATACTTTGTCGACGTGACAGAGGCAAACTTTGACAACGGTTTTATTTTTAAATCAACAGTGTTCATCAGCTTAAAGGGTCCTATTAATCCTGCAAATAATTAAGTCATTAGGTATCTATATACTATGGAGTCGAGTATGGGTACGTCGCACCACATCAAATCGTTTGAGGCCCTAGTAGAGAATAAGTTACGACATTACCTGCTACCTGCAGTCAACAGAGACTCCGGACCTCAACCCAACACTTCACGATTTGCTTCTTCATAACAAATTCAAACTACGGCCATCGTTCAGAAATTTTACACCACACAACGGACTCTACTGGGCCAAGAATAATGCCACACCCGCTTGCCTTCAATAGGGATGGGACAGATGCTAAGATGTTGCAGTTCGGCTCAGGGCGGTATCAATTTATGCTACGCTGAAACGGGGTGTATTTTGGACAACACGGCGACTCCAGTTATGTGACAAGCCTTAACTTTCGCCTTATTTAACTACGACATAAACCGATGGAGATTATGCGTGGGTCTTTATTTCCACGTACTTGTCTCATGGTCGATCTGTCATCCTCTTCGAGTGCAACAGACACTACTATGGAGACACAGGCTGTAACTCCACCGATGATGAAAGGGGACGAACCAACAGTATTTTAGAGAGATTTCGCAATGTCACAAAATTCACCTAGAACGTGGGATGGAGAAGCAGCTCTATTGACATTAGCCGGTGGCGCTTTTAAGAAGCGGAATAAATCGATGCTCATGCGGCAGAATGCTATTCCTGTGTTGGGGGGAACTCCGAAGAAGAAGAGGGTGACACGTAAAGTGAAGGAGTAAGTAGTAAATTATTAGACTCTATATTTGACTGACTCAATATGTTCTCCAACACTACATATATATACAAGTGTTTACATTAAATATACTGTGGAAATGAGTATACTTACTATTTTAAAACTTTATGTTTTATCATTGCTTGTACCCCTAATCATGTGTACTCTATCTATGTTCCTTCCCATAATATTCTGAATATAAATTTGAATTTTATTTGTTTTTCTCACTTGTCTCAATAATTTACCTATATTAGTCGTAGATATCATGAACAAGAATTTTATTTTGGAAATGTCTGCGTTTTGAATCCTGATGTTAAAATTGTTCCTACCATAAATATTTTGCAAGATGCTATATGTATTCTACTATAACTTATTTTACGAAGTATGCAAATTTGTTTCAGATATACTTCTACTATAAATATACTATAAAATCACTATACGTATATACTATACGTACAATCGTACAATATACTATAAGTAGGCCTATATACTATAGTAAGTATATTATAAGTTATGTACTATTAGTATACTATAAGTATATACTATAAGTATACTATAAATTGTTAAATACCCTAAAATCTTAAAATGTTATATCCTTATATACCTAAACTCCTATAGTTTAATACTGAATCCCTAAACTCCTAAAATTATCTCTTATTTTGAATCATTGAAGCAGACATTGATGAATGAGATAGAATTCCATTTATTATTATTATTCTAAAAGTTACAGAGTAGGAAAGTGTAAGCATTTAGGGTATAAAAAATTTCAGTGTCACTGTTTATCATCGTCATCGCTCGGGGTATCAGTAATGTCGATATAGTCGACTTGTCCAGCCCATGCCCACCCTTTGATTTGCTGTCTAACTTGATCTCGAAATATGTACCAACTTATTTTTATAGCTTCTTCCAAAACGGAGTGCTGGGATATCATGGTGTTATTATTTGAGTGTAGTATATCTTCCATTGATTTATAAATTAGTTCAATTCGTTTTTCTTTGATACACCTGTTTAAAAATGTAAAGTGATGCTGAATCCTTTGTTTCAAAAGTTTTTAAATCTCCTTCAGCATACTCGAGGATGCTCCATCTTCCGCAATATCTTCCAGTAGGATATGTCCAACAAAGGAAGAAATTAGACGGACTGGAACTCTTACCAGGTCATCAATAAACCTAATATCCCTAAACTACTAGAGTTTATTATCATAAACTTATAAAGTCCTAAATTCTTAAACTTCTAAATCTCTAAACTCATAAATCCCTAAACTCCTAAATGTCTCCCCTTAATTTAAATAATTGAAGCAGACGTAATTGATGAAATAGGATGCCATTTATTATTATTATTTTATAAGTGACACATTAAGAAAGTGTAAGCATTTAGGGTATAAAAAAATTAAAGTGTCACTGTTCAACATTGTCAAAAGTCTATTCACTTTCTGGCAGTAGTAGCCCGGTAAGAAAGCCTGATAATAATTGCAATCGGCGAGAGAACTTTCTTTGGGAAGTTGTTGTTGTTGTTTGAATATTGGTCGAGGAGACAATTTTGATGCTGATGTCTGTGGCATGTTTGATCACTTTAGATTTTTTCTTGGAGAACTTTCTTCAGACACTTGTGGTTGTTTAGACACAAGGCGAGAAAATGATGCAAGTGGTGCAGTTGACTGAGGAGGCGATATTTATTCATCTTTATCGTAGGGAATATTCCTTATATACTGTGCCGGTATTTTGTACCCTTGTATTAGTCTTTCCATTTGAGACCAGCCGATTGGTGGGGTAATTAGTTTAGATTGATTATTCACAGAAAAGCATATCAAGTCCAAAATATGTAACTTTGCAATTGGATAGCTATTATGATCGAAGAGTTGACCTCTCTCATCCCGGGGCATTCCATGATTGGTTAGAAGTTCCAGTAAGATGCGTCCTTTAGTCTAACAATATTTTGGAAATGCATGTAATGCAAATAGTAGGGTCTACTTACGCTCTCTTGTTGTATTTGATACAGGCGCTGGTGGTGGTGGTGATTGCGCTGTTGGAGATGTTCGAGGGAGAGACTTCCTGTCGCCCGTCTTCATGCTCTTGCTTACGTCTGGCTTCCAGTAGATCACGAGCAGGAATTTTAAGACATTGATCTGAAGGTAGATCTTTTATAAAAAGTTGGTCATCCTCCTCCTTATAATTCGGAACCTGTTTCTTTATAGCCCCAAATTTCGCTTCACTTATGAGAATGATTAGTGCAAATGGTGGCTCGTTCATGTTGACAATTTTAACAGCCTTGAGTCACCCATCTTGCTGTTTATAATGTATGCCGGCTTGTTCCGCTATTGTCAAGTAGACATAGTGTGGCTTCTCATGGGGAATAATTTGACTTCTCGCACGTAAATGGTCAGGTGTCGATTGAAGTAGATCTAAAAATAACTAGGCATGATGATTGTCGTGCACAATATCCTTGAAGACCGAGATAAGATATTTTGATTCTCTAAGAAACATTTGACGACCAAGGTGACTGATTTAGCTGGCATCTTTCGGATTCTTAAACATGACCATGTACTGGGTAATCAGTGATTGCGTGCGTGTCTCTTTTCCTGTCATAAATAGATTTTGACTAATATTAATGGCGAAGCAGGGTAGGTGATGAAGCATTCCTGTAAAAAGAGCGCTTAGTGGCTGATAAGTTTTCCCCTTCTCCATAAAATCATCAAGTACAACACAATCATGTGGTTTTAAAATATCAAACGACTCAGGCAATCCAATTTCAAATACTTTGATAAAACTGACAAGGTCAACTGGCGGCTTATAGTCTGTTCCTGTAAACCAATGAATATTCTTAAGTGGCTCATTGAACAGAAGGTTCTTCACAAATGTAGTCTTTCCAGATATTGATGGTCCGTCAATAGTCATACTAGCATTGTGTTTGAGTCGTATATCCATGTTCGTTTTTACAATGTAATTCTAGAATTATATTATTATTTATAGATATACACTAAGTCTATGAACATGATACAGTATTCAATAAATGTCATCTAATAATTTTGACACTATGGATTCGTCAGAATTTGTCAATCGCAACAAGTATTTGATCGAAGGCGATGAAGAGGAGTAGAAGATGGATAAAAATTCTACTACAAGAAACATGAAACGAAAGCACAAGAATCAGCACGTGCAGACTGTAGAGTCTCAAGAGTACGGGGATGAGGAGTCTGAAGAGGAAGCGTCCACCTCCAACAGAGCGAATAGTGATTATGACTGTTATGGCAAGAAACTTGTTGATAGTAAAAACAAAACACACTTCTATGACCCGGATAAAAGTTCCAGTCCGTCTAATTCCTTCCTTGTTGGACACATTTAATTGGAAGATATTTGGAAAGATGGAGCATCCTCTCGTACACTGAAGAATATTAAAAAGCTTATATGAAACAAAGGATTCAGTATCATTTTACATTTTTAAACAGGTGTACCAAAGAAAAACTAATGGAATTAATTTATAAATCAATGGAAGATATACTACGCTCAAATAATAATACCATGATATCCCAGCACTCCGTCTTGGAAGAAGCTATAAAAAAAAATTGGTACATATTTCGAGATCAAGTTAGACAGTAAGTCAAAGGGTGGGCAAGTCAGAGAAAGCTATATCGACATTACTGATACCCCGAGCGATGACGATCATAAACAGTGACACTAACATTAGTTATACCTTAATCCTTCGTACGTGGACATACTTTTTAGGGTTTGCTACGTGGAGGAGGGTGTATTTTACCCCCCATAGAAAACCAAAGTTCCTATCATCCGATTAAGCTGAAATTTGGTATACATATACCTCCGTAAGACTTGTCTTGCGATTTTTATTTTCAAAAAATTAATCGATTGGTATCATTTTTATGACCTGATTACGTCATAAACTGCAGTTAGGAAAAATATAGGAAAATAACCATTATGCTACATATTAATTAATAAATGCTATAACTTTTGTTCAATGCAACCAATTAAATTGATTCTTTTTGCATCAAATTCCAGATCACAAGATCTATATTTGTTGATATATTTTTATAATTATACTACTTATACCAATAAGCTATAAGTAGTATAAATGCGTTTTGAGTATTATTTTAAGTTGCTGGTTATTTTAATAAATAATTTCATAATTCACGTTAAAAAGATAAAATTAACGATAAACTTATTTTTCCTATTAATGTTGCAAGTTTCAGCTCCTAATATCAACGTCAAATATGAAAACACAGAGAGGTATAACATGGATCAATAATAACACCATTTTTTCTGGTATGTAAAAATATTCGAAATTTTATTTGTTAATTTTTTTAATTAGATAAATTAATTTTAGCCGCTGAGTAAAAAAATCAGGGTCATACGTTATATAGTTCAATCAAAAACTTAATTTCATTGAAAAAAATTATTATACCCCCCACTCCACGTACGAATGGTTAAATGCTTATACCTTTCTACTCTGAAACTTTTGAAATAATAATAAATGGCATTCTATCTCATTCATCAACGTCATGTCAACGATAATTTTAGTAGTTTAGAGAATTAGGAGTACAGGGATTTAGGAGTTTAAGGTTTAGGGATTCAGTAGTTTAAGTTATTAAACTTTAGCAGTTTAGGTTTTTCTTTTTTCAGTTTATGGTATTAAACCTTAGGAGCTTAGGATATTAAACTGTTATAGTATACGTATATTATACTGTTTCCTACTTATATTATACTTATAGTATATACTTATAGAATAATTATAGTATATACTTATAGAATACTTATAGTATATACTTATATAATACTTATAGAATACTTATAGCATATACTTATAGAATACTTATAGTATATACTTATAGAATACTTATAGTATATACGTATAGCGCTTTTATAATATACTTATAGTAGAAGTATATCTGAAACAAATTTACATACTTCGTAAAATACGTTATAGTAAAATAAATATATAGTATTTTACAAAATACAAGTTTTATAATATTTTGTAATTTATGTTAAATGTGATCTTAAGATAGTCTATTTTGGTCGTGAACGTGTGGTAATTTACTAATGAATTTTAGCAGAGTGAGAATGTAGCATCTGTCAGATTTTTAATTGCGGGCTGTTAACTATAATCTTCTTAGAAGCTAATTAGTTGATACAAAGCAAATCATAAAATAAATAGTGTGATGTAAGAATGATCATTTACTTTACCTAAGTTTGCTAATAACAATAAGTATGGGCTCTTTTACACATAAATTATCTATATTGATGTTGTAGAATTAATTGTTCATTGCTATCTATACATAAGAATCTGCAGTTGCACAAGCACTGGCCGCAGCTTCATTATGATATGTATGTGGGCACCCCGTTATTATCCGTAGATTCTGCACCGATAGCTTGCTGTTTAAAAATAAAATTTAATTTTACTCTTTTTCATACTGGGTCAAATAGACATCACAATTTTGTAAATATATAATATGCATATTTCAATATTTAATATAGGGCCTATACTTATATTTAGCAACTGCTTATTATTAAGTTTACTCTTTGATCATATAGTATACAGGGTCAATTTGACATCATACTTTCACATGTTATACTTATAGTATATTTAAATAAGTAAATAGACATATTTAAATATGTAATATAATACTAAACTTGTATTTTGTAACTAATTATATGTACTTTGTACTTCCCCACTTTGATTGTATTCCCCACTTTGATTGTATTTCCCCACTTTGATTGTATTTTTACATATTTGTGGTTAAATAAAATTATTATTATTATTATTATTACAAGGTCATTCACACTTCAGAGACACATTTAAAGGACGGGGGATACCGGGAACGCGTTCTACCTTTTTTTTTAAAATGCCCTTCATTGTAAATGCACCTTGAAATCAAACTATGCCAACCTATATTAAAGAATTATTGTGAGTGCCCCTGCATTGTATAACATTTTTAATAAAATAGTTTTTTTATAATTTTGATGCTTGAAAGTTATAGATCATATTAAACATATTATTTTATTAATTTCTTCTTTATGTTAAGTATGTATTTAGTTTACGATTATTACTATTGTAGTATCTTTTGTACACAACAAATTTGTTTACAAATATGATTTTATAGATACATATTCGTATCCAGTTCAATATAAAAAGATTATAAATTAAAGAATAATAAAATAAATACGTTTTTAGAAAACTAATCTTATTTACGTAATTAAACTACTTATAGTATCTGCAGTAGTAACATATTGTAAATCTGTTTTCATCTATTACAATTCATCTATTACAACTATTACATCTATTACAATTACTGACAATTTATTATGTAAATTATTTATTATATAAGCTCTGTTACAATAATATGACAATATATATATTATATATAATATGAACCGATTCAACACCTCAAATGTGTCAAATAAAGATATTTACTCTCTCCTAAAATGTACATAACACGACTTACTGTATATTATTTCACACGAGAGATTTGATACAATTTTTGAATGGAAGTGTTTGGCAAAGAGTTGTTGGGCTCAATATGCCCATGGGTGCAATTACTGCCAAGGTGAGACTGTGGGGATTACTTAATTGAAAGGAGTGCGGCTTGTAGAAACACTTGGAAGAGGCATCTTTAGAGAAACTTGAAAAGGCGCCAGTAATTGACACATTGAAGGGTACTTAAAAAAACTAGAATGACTTAGAGAGTAGCGTTATATAGAATGGGTTAATTGGAGGAGTGAATACCAATGAGACATATGAAAAATGCGACTATCGAATAATGTTATTTGTTAGCCAGTATTGAATACCTGTTCATGGGGCACTTTTATTTTTTTGTAAAAGTTGATAATAGTAATATAATAATAAATATGATCAACTTTTACAAAAATGTAGTGCGCTTTTAAATAATGAGTTAACTTCTTTTGCTTAGAATAATTACGTTTTCACCCGAGTATGAAACGTATTAAATTTAAAACAGAATCTTGATAATTAATTACATTTTAATATAGCCAGTCAACAGACTAATTGGTCATCAGTATATTTTCCATAATTTATCTAATACGTGCATAAAACGTTATTATTAAATTTTAATATGACATGGTCATAGAGTTACTCATATGGACATATGGCAATCAAATTAAAAAAAATTGTATAGCAAACACGCAGCAGAGAAAAAGAATTTTACATAACAATCTATCATATACAGTACGTCCCATAAGTTACAACGACTTTTTATAAAAATGTGTACATAGAGTTACAAAGTATCTATTGATAGTTATCTGTATTGTAATAATGATTTTTAACATATAAATTCATGATATCTA
>JAUZND010009820.1:0-29569 GCA_034780555.1 Coelogynopora nodosa
AAAGGTACTCTTTCAATCAGAAAGTATTCATTTTTTACAAAATCCAAAGTTTCGCTACAAAAATGGGTACATTGCATGTTTCTTTGGTGCTCTCGAATGGGAGTGGGGCAAGTCAGTCGGCAAGTGGATCTCTCGGAGAAAACAATAAACGACTTTTTTTCATTTTTTCGAGAAGTGTGCAAACAATACTTCATCCAAAAGCCAGTTTCTTTAGGAGGACCGGGAGTCATAGTTCAAATTGATGAAAGCTGTTTTTCCCACAAACTCAAATATCACAGGGGAAGGTCTGTCGAAACATTATGGGTTTTTGGAATGGTGGATACTAGTGTATCTCCTGGAATAGGATATATGCAAGTAGTGGATAGAAGGGATGCATTGACCAATAATTCAAAAGCATGTGAGAGAAGGGTCTATAATTTACAGTGATGAATGGCGAGCCTACTCAAGCCTAGGAAATTTAGGTTATATACACCGAACTGTTAACCACTCATTAGAATTTGTTAATGCAAATGGTGTACATACTCAATCTATTGAATCGTACTGGAATAAACAAAAAATACACATCAAGAAAATGCGAGGTGTTAAAAGGTCCCAAATGGAAGAGTATTTACACGAGTTTATGTGGCATGACCGATTTTATAAGACTGCTATCGATTCTTTGTTTTCTCAAATATCAAATAATGTATATTAAATTAATATATTATTAATATTTATAAAATAAATTTATTTTATATTCCAATTTTATGTTTTTTTGTAATTTTTTTATTATGTCGCCTTTGGTGTGTGCAAATTTTAATTGAACACGCCCATATTGTACAATTGAAGATTAGACACCCCGATATTCAACTAATGAAGAATAAGAAGCACCCTTGATAATTTAAGGTAATAAACTTCATATGAAGATTAAACACTCCAAATATACATATAAAGAATAGACACCCCAGATATTTTACATGTAAAGAATAGTCACCCCGATGTTTTACAATTGAAGAATAGACACCCTATATTTATTTGGGGTGTTCAATCTTCATATGATCCAAATTTTTTATAAAATAAAAACCTGAGACAAGTGTCTTAAAATGTAAATGGACAAACGGTGCTTCATTTCAATATCATTTCTATTTCCACAAGCATAACATCTTTGTTGGATTTTTTCTTTCACGACATGCTAATAATTAAAATTTTTAAAATATTTTTTAAAATAATTTACCAATGTCGTTTCTGGATTGTCACAAGAAGAACACAGTACGTACTTTCGAATAAAGGAAAACATGAGTTTTTGTAACTTTTCATTATCATGTGCTCCATTGACAATGTACCTGTCATTTTTTGTGTCCAATTTCGTTTGTGCTCCCAGTTCAAATCCGAAATATTTAGTAGCGACTAAAATAAATGATAATAATTTTAAATTGCGTTTTTTATTAATTATAATACATGAAGGAGGACGTTTGATGGATTTTGAAACATCTACAATATTACTAATAAGCGTCTTTATACCATTTCCTTTTCCTTCAACTTTACCAATAATCATTGGCATCTTGTACCGATAATGCATATCATGAGGATCTCCATTTATATTAACTTGGGCCATGTTTAACTAACTTGCAATTTTGGGCGAATTTCGATATTAAATTTTACTTTTAAGATGTTTTCAATTTGACAGATAAAATTATACATTCAATAATAACAAAACAAACGAAAACTAGCACAATTTAATTTAAATTTCAAGCACGTTTACGTAATATCGCAAATAAATAATGTAACTATGGTTGGAAGATAAATTTATATTTATAAATCTCCTTGGATTTAAGATTTATTTACAGAATTGTAAATTGTAAATTTTACATTTCACACAAATTGTTTCATTCGATTGATTATATTGAGAGATATTTTACTTTGGTTCTTTTTCGTCACATTCTAAAAGTAAAAATTACGACTTTTATTTAAAAAATTTAATCATTTGCTTAATGAAATTTATTTTTTTATTGAAACATTTTCAATTTCATGAATATTAATAACTAAAAAAAAATAATAAACTCACCTTGCAAACATTCTCACATCTCATAAAAAACCCATCCTTTTTAATAAAATTCAAATCATATCTAATTTTCTTCAGACTTGAACTCTTCCTCAAAATACTCTCACTCGGCATTTTTTCAACATTAACATCTTGATTCATAGTCACTGTATATTTAAGTAAATAATGTCTAATGTGCAGATAAAGCATAAAAACCATATTCTCGAAATTAAACATGAGAACATTCAATCTATTGTTGGTATAATTTTCCACATTACCATTTTCACCAATACTTAACCCTTTACCAATCAACACAATCCTCTGAATAACCCCTTCCATAGACATGATCAAAGATCCGATATTAATATGGTCAATCTTTACACATCTAGAATCTTTTGAATAATTGACAGAAATAACTTCATAAAAAGAAGGCATAAAAAAGGTTCTAATTTCCTTCTTTAAGTTTCCCGCATTAGCCGCGACATTTGATATAACAAACATTCGTAAACACCTATTTACAGACAAAAAAATCTCATCCATAATTGGGTTTTTCTCAAATATCGCATTTTTTAAATTGGTCATCCAGTAAAACAAATGAATCAACATTGATTTTAGTCTAATCAAGTCGGATTCTGTCCAAAACTCTCCAATTTCAAATATTTTACTTCCCAAATAAGTTAATAGATTCATTACAAGGTTAACATTTGATAAATTGTCTTGGTCAATCTTTTTTATTAATTTAGAAACGACATTTTGGAAAACGGATATATTCTTTGAAGTGAAGTAGATAATTTCCTTTCCAATTTCAGCCTTTGGAGATGTAATAAAAACTAGAGATAAAAATCTTACAGCAGGCACAAGAAACGTGTAATATCTTTTTCGTATTTCCACAGAATATTCATCATCCTCTGTATCAGACATTAGATATTGTTCAACTCCATTTTGTTGAGAAATGATAAAATGAATCAACTTTAAAACAATGGAAAAATTTGAAAAGGTTTCTGAAGCTTCTTTATTGAGATGTATGCAAGTGATGAGAGACATTACACTTTTATATTTCTCCAATTTCATATCAATCTTGTGCAAAATGGCATCAACGTTATCATCCATTGAATTGGAATTGTACCGTCCACAAGATGTAATATCCGAGAGATAATAATCACAAGAAAAAATCTCACAAAATTCCGTTTCCACAAATCCCGTTTTCACCAGTTGGTTAATCCAGGTAGAATTTTCACTCATGGAAATTATAGTTTCTAGTAAATTAAAAGCAATAATTTTTATGGAAAAATCGCCATCTACCGCATCTCTGATTATTATGCCACTCAATTTTTTCAAGTCAATTTGGAAAATGTTTTTTGCTTCATTCAATAGATATTGTCGGTTAACTGTAGATTCATAGGTACCTTTTAATTTAACACCGTTTATAAAAATGTGAAGCCACGATATGATGCAAGAATAAACATTTGATCTGCTCAAGCTGCTTCCAGTACCCATTCTATCAGAGTTTTTTATAAAATTTACCAATTTTTTCAAACATTCAACTGATGCAAAGGAATGCTTTTCGTCCTTTTCCATTTTTTTGAAAAATTCCTTCTTGTAAATGTCCATACTTAGCGCCATAAATTTTGTAACAGTTTCGGTAATTTTTAATACTACGTTTTTATGGGAAATTTTGTTTAAGAGAATTATTATTGTTTGGATAATGTTGAAATCGAGGTAAGCTAATAAATCATTCGACGAAGAAAATGAAAACATTAGGTACATTAGATTAGTGACGGTAGAAATGTAACGAGTTTCTAAAAAAATTTAAAATAATAGACGAAAAATATTTAAAAAATTTAAAACCTAAATAAACCCTCCTTTGATAATTATTCATTCCAATGACAAATCTGCAATAATCATCCGCCGTCTCATTAAAAGCATGTTCCGAGTTATTAACCACCTTACAATTCATAATACTCTCTCTCATCTCGTCCATATTTTGCACATAATCTACAGAAATGAATCCTACAACGTTCTTAATCAAATATCTACCGGCAATATTCAATAAATAATCATCCTTTAATTTAGGAACCTCTGGTTTACAACAAATTGAATCCTGTTGAAATAGCATATATCTCAACAAAATTGAAAATTTACAACTGGTGAAATCGTCCATTTTCCCGCCTTGAATTTCATCATCAAAACTAAAACTCGAAAAAAATTTGTTGATCAACTCGAGAAGAGCATTTTTAAACCCCTTTTCGACACAAGAGTAAAAAAGAATTGTGATAATTTCTACAGTCTTTGTCAATTGATAAATTATTTGAAAATGAGATTGAGGGAACTTACTGGACCAGTCACTCGGCCGGGAATTTAAATCGGACATTTTCGTCAAAAGGTTGAAATAATCAAACAAAAAATTATTCTTTTCATTTTGTTCAAAGTAAATGTATGAGAGAGTAGATTCACTAGTCTTTTTATCACTAACTAAATGAGACAATAGCGTAAATGCATAGGAAAATGTAGCCGATCCGAATAACTTGACATTTTTGAAAATTAACAAGATTGAATCGAGACAATTTCTGTTTTTTTTTGAATAAGGCAAAGTCATGAAAGGTTCATTTTCTGAAAATTTGAATCCTAAAAAGTGGTGACAAAAGGTTACTCCATTACCTCCAGTTAGCGTCACGTCATTAAACATGACGAGAATTTCCCTCCTGAGTTCTAAAAAAACGTCTCTCGATGGAGGTAAATTTAAAATTTCTCGCACACAGTCGTACATTTTTAAATTTTTTAAAACTTGTGTGGTTCCGGGACTCATTTCTATACAATTTATAAATCCAAACTTGACAACATGTTGAACGTTTTGAGAAGAAATTATAAAAAAGTTAATCTTTTCTCGGTTGCAAACATCATTAGACAAATCTTTTAAAATACAAGTCGCTACTAGAGCATGGTATGGCAATTTCAAACCTCTTGCTATAAAACCCACAATGTATTCAATGACATGTACCAATTTTGAATGGTTTTTTAAAGTTGGATAACAGCCATTTTTTAAACTCGCTTTGATTGGCAAATCACATGAAATGTGTTTAACGGAGAAATAAATAAGCGTCATTTGTAAAAGTACAGTGAGAAAAATACGCTCGTTTTCTTGATTGCACTTTAACGTGGCACAAGTTGCCGAATTACTCTTGAAAGACTCGATAATACAATTTAAAAGAGGAGAATCTGAAGTCAATTGATTATATAATAAATGTCCCGGGTTTTTTGAAGAATCCCCACGACTGGACTCGAAAAAACTCAACAAGGAAAAAATACACGAATAAATGACAAAATCGAGCCTATAAGACGACAACATATTCGACTTTACAACGTTATAATTTAATCCCATCACATTTTCAAAAAGGCAATTGGTTATAAAGTAATAGACAGGTAAGAGCAATTGAACATTCCCAATTTTGCACGAAATTCCACAATTTTCTACAATACTCTTCATTAATAATATAAAATTCACATAAAATTCCCCCACCTGTCCATAGTACTCTACATTATCACTAGACTGAGAAAAAACGACACACTGACCACTTTCAGATATGTGGCGGTTTTGTATCATTGCAGAAAGCAAAAAGTAAGCAAATTTACAATCATTATTTGCAATATTTTGTAGAATTACAGCCAATTTGTTTTTAAGCGTAAAAGGTAAATCCATTTTCAAAAGATTCAGCATAGTATCTGCTGGTGAATAACTCTCATCGCCAATTACAGCACTTGATGCTTCACTAGAATGTTTTGTTAATGTAGATAATAGATTCAAAATGTGCAAAAGAGCTCTTCTTTCAGAATCTAGAATGCCGACAAAAGCAGCGTCTTGAGGCTTACTTTGTTTATTGGAGTTTAACTCTATTCTGGAGAGACTTTCCTGATACCGATCTAAAGATGAACAAAAATGTTTAAATGAAATTATTGAATTTTTGTTGGAAAAGAGAAATCTAAAACATTTTGTAGCAGAAGTAGTTGTACAAGATATTATGTTGAGCATTTGCAGGTAGCAGAAAAAGTTTTCAGAGGATTCAATTGAAAGAGATGCTAAATAAAAAACATGGATGAATGGAAAAAGTATTTTAGAATATTTTTTAAAAACTTTTTTGTAAATTAGATACATTTCAATTTTAAAAAATAAAAGTTTCGTTTTAATTTAGTTTACATAAAAAATTTTAAAAAACAAAAATTAACTAAAAAAGTATCTAATTTTTTTAATTTTGTATCCAATATTACCTATAAAATTGTAAATATTCTCCCATTGATATTTTTGAATATACGGATAAACCTCCTCATTATAAACCCAATAATCGTCAACTAACCTACAGTCAATATTACTTCCTTTATATAACATCAAAATAACATTAATCAAACAGCTAAAACTATTCTGAATATTCTCAATTTTCCCATAATTATCTTCATCTTCCTCTCGTTGAACAATTTTTGATTTTGAAACAATCTTTTTAATCTCATTAGGATAAAAACTAAACAACTCAACCAACATAAAATGTAGAATATTTTCAGTTTTTAGTCCATTAAACTCTTTATACATGTCATTATTAATCAAAGTCCACAAATCGTCATATAAAGATTCCTGAATCGATTCTGTAATCCATAAACTAGCCGTTTCAAATAATTGAGGATACATTTCTATAGAAGAATTATTAGCGTTGATGGTAATTGTCAGTCCAAAGCAACTTTTTAAAATACTCGAAAAGGGTTTTATAAAAGAAATAGTTTTTATAATTTTGTACATTTTTTGTAAATGAGGATAAAAATCAACGTTGACGTTATAATTTTCATTTTCATGAAAATTCAGCCTTTTGAAAGTGTATAAAAGTGTAAACAAACAAGAATATCCAACAAACATGTCGAGTTTAAATTCTGTCGTCATTTGACTCTCTTTAGTTAAATCATTCATACTAATTAAATATTCAATAATTGGAACCGAATCTCTTTCTACGGAAAAGTTGAAATTTGTCGACATTTGCAAGACACATTTTGAGTATATTTGAATCAAATCATAATCTATTGAAATTATACTCTCTGTTAATCCTCTTCTTTTCAAAATATTTGCTTCTACTAGTTTTAAAATTGCACTTTTAGATGATTTTTTTTTGGAAAAAAATTTCTCCACAAAACCTTTTTTGAGATTATTGTTTAAAATTTCCATGTATTCCTTATACATTTGTTCATCAACTTTTTCATCTTTTTTTAAATCATCGGAAAGCAAAATCAAATCGAAAAGTAATTGGAATGCTGCCTTTAGAGTAGTGTAGAAATTAAACACTACATTTTCTTCAAATTCATCTTGAGACAACAAATCTCCCTTGTTTTTTGTAATGCAGCAAAAATAGAGGACATTTGACGCATCATATCCAACATTTTGAGCTATTTTTAAACACTTTTCGACAAGAGATTTATCAATCATACTAGGGTTAATTCCGGGAAAAGGACATGTTGTAGAATCGACAAAATTATCGAGTTTACCACCGTTTGTAAAAATAGGAAAATCAAAAATATCCTGTACACAAAATTGACACTTTTTAAAACTTGTGAGAAAGTTGTTGAAATTTAAAGAATCACTTTGAAAAGCTCGCAAGGCTAATTGTAATTGTTTGACACCAATGACCAATAAATTGGGTGGGTTTTCTAAAAAAATGTTTAAAAAATTAACATTTTTAAAATTACCAAACTTTGAATTTGACATGGGCGATATAGATAAAATAACTTTATTTTGCAAGTTTTAATTTATTGTCATGGAAAAATAGTTAAATTGGATAGTTAGTCGGTCACGTTTTTGTCGTACAAATTGTTACAATTAATTGTATACAAAATATTTTATAATAAACCACTTTTTTTTGAAATTTGACGTTTATATCTATTATTCAATGGCGGCTTGCTTGGAAGAATTAGTGTCGAGTAATTCCTAGTACTTTTTACTTCTGACTGAAATTTATTGTGTTTTTTTTTTCATGGAATTTTTCAAGTTTTTTCAAATATTTTCCAATTTAAAAAATCTTTTAATCATTTTTTTCGTGAAATTTACACAACTTGTTCAAATAATTTTAGAAATAGTAAATGTGATAACCGCGGATGGCAGATATTTAATGGTAACATTTTAAAAATAGTAAATTAAAATTTTAATAGGGAAGATTAAAAGGATACGACCAACTTGTGAATATAATTCTAGCCGACAGCTACGAACGAGTATTTAGCACTTGTGAAAAAATGGAAAAAATTTTTCTTGGACTGTACGTCATTAGAGGAGATAACATGTAATTTTAAAAACAACCAATTATATTTTAGAATCTAGATAATTGATTATAAATACTTTATAAATTGTACAATTTGTTACAAATAAAAATTTCTTTAGAGCAATTATTGGTGAAGTAGACGAAGCTGTGGATAGATCAATAAATTTTGAAAATTTAAAGTGTGAACCTTTAAATCAAATTGTCCACTAAACATTACAAATAGTTCTAGCAGCTAAATATAAAATTAAATGCAATTAACAATGTTTATTTATAATGGTTATCCATTTTAATACAATTCTTTGTTTGATACATTTTTATGATTGAGCTTTTCAAGTCGTACATTACATTGTACTGGTCAGTTTTGTAACTAAAACAAAATTTTCAGAAAAGTGCGTTTTTTATAGAATAATTAACGTGCTTAATGGAAATAACCTAAAAGTTTCAGGCTAGTAAAAATTGAATAGCTACAGAACAATAGCCGTATTAAACTGACCTTGATTGATGTTGGTGTTTTACGTTGATATCGAAGTATAACAAAGGGTGTTTTTGGAATAACTCCAATTTACAGTGTCCAGTTTTCATTATAATATTTATATTTCTTAAAGTGTTTGAAAATGAAGTACATTTTGGTCATTTCAGGTAAATTTTAAAAAAATATTAAATTTTAAATTTAAGCTTTAAAATTTAAAATATAAATTTAAATTAATTTTAAATTTAAATTTAGTGTTGCTGACACTGTTTGCCTCTTATGGTAATTTTGACAAATAATATTAATTAATTATATATTTATTTATTAAAAATATATTTTATTTATAAAAATGAAAATAAAAAATTTATACTGCTGAAATAAATAGTTAGTTTAAAAATACAATAATAAAATTGTTACAATTTGTTATTAATTGTTGAAATTGACATTGAAAAATTAAATTTTGATATTTTTTATTTTTTAAAATATTCAAATTTTCATACATTCATGAATAAGTACGTCACGACGTACGTAAATTTTTGTTTAATTTGAAACAATAGACGGGTCAGTTAATTATCTCCTGGCTACTAATTTTTATAAATAAAATAATTATTGTTTAAAAAAATTAATTCTAAAAACGATTAAACATTTTCACTGACCTTAATTGATGTTTTGTGTTAATTTATAGTATTGTTCTAGTTTTGTACGAATTTTTATAAATTTTTAAAAATTAGAAAATGCTGCGACTTGTACCATTGCAAATTGTAATGATTGTGTGAATAACGGACTACAATGTAAAGCATGTACAGGACCTTATTACAAGGACAACTCTACATCAACATGCAAAAATTGTATGAGTAATTGTAAACTGTGTGAAGGAAAGGTTGGTTGCAATGAATGTAATGGAGGTTTCTTTTTCGACAGTGCCGCCAAAAATTGCAACGATTGTGTGCCGTATTGTAACAAGTGCGCCAATGATAAAACTTGCACTATTTGCAAACCAAAATACTTTAAAGTTTTGGAGAGCATTGGGTGTTTAACTTGCTCTGCAAATTGTTTAAAGTGCATAGACCCTGCGGATTGTAAAGTGTGTGCTGATGGGTATTATCTAAAAGACAAGGCTTGTGTCAGCTGCCCAGCAAATTGCAAAATCTGCTCTGCCGTCGATTCGTGTACCACGTGCAACACTGGAAACTTTTGGGATTCTGTGTCAAAGACGTGTGTCAGTTGTACTACAGAATGTGCATCAGGATCTTGTGATCAGACCAACGGATGTACGAAATGTAATTCAGGATTCCAGATCGTGAGCAAGAGATGCGTCTCTTGTGTCACCTTGACCAGTGTTACTTGTCCTACATGTGTTTTGTCGACAAATGGACACTTCTACGCTTCCAATACGTGTTCAGCATGTATGGCCAACTGTGATGCCTGTCCATCCGCCACTGATTGTATGGTTTCTGCTGTTGACAAGTGTAAAGACGGATATGCGTTTGGAACTGCAGCTGCCACTTGCAAACTATGCAGTGAGCACAATTCTGCTCCAGCTCTACTCACAACTTCTTCGAGTTGTCACAAATGTCCAGGATTGTATTTTGCTACAACTTGTATTTTGTGTTCTACACTCAACAGCGTATATGATACACAAGAAAAGTGTCAACAATGCGGAGGTTCTTCCAATAAAGGATTATGGACAGCAGCCAAGTGTTCTGCTATTGACTGTACTGCTACAATTACAGCTGCAGGCGAATGCGATACTTGTGCTGGGAAATATATGAATAGCGGCAATTGTGAAGACCTTCCAACTGCAGATGCTTGTTCTGTAACTGACTCTACAGTCATTGGTGCTTTAATTGAAACCAAGTGTAAAACGTGTGATAACAGAGTATGGGTTGCTGCTACCGCCATGTGTGGCAGAGTAGACTGTAGTGGGGCCACAGTTACAGCTGATAAAGTTAGTTTCTGTGGAAGATATTGGAATACAGCCGTAGTTTTTGTTGATTGTGACGATTTGGCGTCTCTCAGTACTGCTGCCAAATGTGGAGGTTGCAATAATAGATACTGGGAAGTTGCATCAACGTCGTGTAAAAGGATTGATTGTTATGATGAAGCTGTATTGCTTACTTCAGAAAAATGTAATGCCTGTTATCGATTGGGTTATCACTGGACAACTACCTGTGCTCAGATTCCAAGTACAACTTCAGCCGTCGATTTAACAACTCTATGTGCTGCTACTGTCATTGAAGCAGAATGTAATGCATGTGAAGGTTATGAATATACTGCAGGTTCACCATCAACCTGCGTTGCTGTAACGTGTAGTGGTGTCATGACTGCTTCCAAAGTAGTAAATTGCTTTGGAGCAACAGAGAACAGTGGTGCGATTGATGCGAAACTATGTACAGGTGCGGCGATTGTCGTTGCTGACTGTAGAGGTCTCAGTCACACTGTCAACACCTCACATTGGGGTAAAAATAAAGCAACACTATTAACAGGATGTGATGCAACAAAAATCAACGCCGGTGGTTACATTGAATATAAATTTAGTAGTTCTTGTACTTACGTGGGTGGAGATGCTACTGCCGATTCTCATAGCGATCAAGCCAACTGCGTCAACATGAATACAAAGTGGACAGCGTCACACGCTCAATGTGTTGTGAAAAATTGTGACGTAACAGCTATTAATGCAATCGTAAACGAACCTGTAAGAGGTATAGTAGCTGCTAGTTGCAGGGACAATCATAAAAAGATCAAATATGTATCTACAGCCGCTGTAGCAGTGGATTGTACGGATGTTACCTTGATTACTGATGCAACTATCTGCAAAGCTTGCCCGCTGACGTACTTTGACACGACTTTAGGAAAATGCTATCCCATAATCTGTGACAAGACGCCCCTGGACAATGCCGATAGATGTAATGCATGCAGTAAATTCTATGCCGCATCAGGAAACATGTGTACAGGATGTGGACCATACATGTCTAATTGTGCATTTGCCAGTGTAGCGTGTGTGACAGGTTATGTGTTTGACAGACTCACTTGGGTATGCAAAGCCGCCCAGTGTGATGCTTCTGCGGATCAAGTAAACTGTGGACAGTGTGTCGGATGGGTATGGCATGCAAGTAAATGCGAAAAATGTACGACAAACTGCGATTCCTGCAACAATCCTACCTCTTGTACAACGTGTACAAAGGGTATGATTTGGAATGCTGCTAGTAGTGCTTGTGTCTATTGTTCCAAAGACAACAAAGTAGCTTGCGACTCGTGTACTACAACAGCAGTGTCTCTGTACTTTGTTACTGCAACGAGCATCTGCAGTCTCTGTTCGACTCTAACTCTAGCAACAATCGCTGATACTGCTACATGCACGAGATGTGGACCTTCTTTGGCCAGCAGCAAACCCGTATACTGGAATGAATCTCTATCTCCAAAATGTGGAGGATGTATCACTGGATGTCTGACCTGTGCTGATGAAAAAACGTGTACAAAATGTGAAACTGGAAAGTACTTTGTAGCCGGAGCCAGTGGAGCCGCCGGAACGTGTTCGGCGTGCATTTCAAACTGTAATGCTTGCAGTAGTGCTACGACATGCAGCACGTGTGCAAATAAATACTTTTACGACAGTGCAGCAACTCCTCCTGCGTGTACCGCTTGTGGAACAAATTGTGATGCATGTTCTTCTGCCACAGTTTGTACGACTTGCGCCACCAATAAATACGGAAAGACAGACGGAACTTGTTCCGATTGTATCACAAACTGTAAAACGTGTGATACCGCTTCCACATGTACTGTCTGCAATGCCAAGTTTTATCTAAACAGTGCTGCAACTGGAGGAGCCATCTGTGCTTCCTGTGTTGCAAATTGTGATGCTTGTGCAGATACTACAACATGCAAAACCTGTGCTCAAGGATTCTGTCTAAACCAAAGCAATACTTGTACTGCGTCATCCAAATGTAAAACGTGCCTCGTCTCTACAGCTACTCCTCCCACAGTTAGCTGTGTTGACTGCATATCCAACAATGCTCTACAAATGTGTAATTCGTGTTCTGCAAATTGTTTAACTTGCTCATCTGCTACAAAATGTACAGTTTGCGACAAAATGCATTATCTATCTACAGATGCTTGCAAAGGTAATTTAATTTAAACTAAGTTATAATAAATTAATTATTTTTATTTTTATTTTTTCAGCTTGTGGAAAAGACTGTATTGAATGTACTAGCGCTGATACATGCACCAAATGTGCTGCTAAAAACATGTTTTTCGATGCCACTTCAAAGACTTGCAAAGGTGAATCATTATTAATATTAAATATTTTTTTAAAAATCAAGTTTAGTTTGTGATAGTAAATGTACAAGTTGTACTGATGCAACCAAGTGTGGTACATGCAAAAAGGGTTACTTTGTCAAAGCAGACAAGTGTGTTGGCTGTCCCACAAACTGTGATTCTTGCACAGCCGAAGGTCAATGCGACACTTGTAAAGCTCTCAGCATGGTATTTGACACGACTAAAAAATCATGTATTGAATGTGCGCCGTTCTGTAAGCAATGTAATGGAACTAGTGCCTGTACTACGTGTAATGACGCTGCATATGTCGACCCAACTGCCAAGGCCAATGAAAAATGCAAAAGTATCTTTTAAATTTTAAAAACTTATTAATTAAATAATTTTTTTAATTTTTCTTTTAGGTTGTAATGTTGCCATCAGCATGTGTATGACTTGTAACTACAATGCTACTAGTAAAGTAGCCACGTGTCTCAAGTGTAATAAGGGATATACTCTCAAGGACGATGGTCTATCTTGCCTAAGTAAGATTTTTTATAATTTTAAATATAAATTAATATTTTGTAGAATGCGAAGCCGGTTGTCAAAGTTGCGTAGACCCCAAACCTCAATGCAAGACGTGTGCAACAAACTACTTTTTGAGTTTCAACAAGGAATTTTGTGGTACCAAACAATGTTACCATTGCAACAAAGGAAAAGGAGAAAATTGTACTACAGGAGCAGCCAACTTTACTCTTGGAGGGTGTTTAGGAGATTGTGTCAACATTCGAGACAACACAAACAAGACTGTAGAAAGACATTGTGCTCTCAACAAATGCAATACTCTCAATTTGAACGCTGAGGAATGCAAGGTTGTTGGAGGAAAGAAGAGGTGTACTTCTTGTTGTGCAAAAACAAAATGCAACATGGGTAACATATCTTCTGCTTACAAGTACAGTTTGAGTATTGGTGTTACAATGATTGTTGCCATCTTCTTGACCATGTTCTAGGAATTTATATTAGCCACATAAAAATATATCTAGCATTTAATATCTAATCTAATATACTCTTAATATATAATCAAATATTTAATCTCCTACACAAGTATACATCTATATCAAATCAAAGTTATCTATAAAAGTATTGGCTATAACTATTTGCAAGGTTTTATTTAATGACGTGGATTACCAAAATAATAGACAAGTTTTTAAATTGTTATAATATTGTTTTGGAGTACTAATCCATTGATCCTGTATTCTTTGTTAAATAAATGCATGTTAAAACTTTTTTTTTAATTTTTAAATACAAAATTTATACAATAATAACCATAATCATAAACCTAGTTCAACTTCCAGATCAATCTTTTTTTTAATCAATACGAGCAATTCTTTGTATAATAGATTCAAATGGCTTTTTAGTTTAATGTTTTTTTCATGGTGTGAGGTGTTTAATCTTTGAAAATTTCAAATTTTAATTAAATTTTAAATAAATTAAAATATTAAAATTTAAAACTTTGTAAAATTGTCAATTGGGCTCGAGCAAGTCTTTTTATAATCCTTCATGCAATTTAAAACATCCGAACCTACTTTCTAAAAAGGTTACTTTATATTTTAAAAGTAACATTCTCAATTTTAAATATTAATTAATACATTTTCAACATCAAAAGTCTCGCTTTTATTAGTTTTATTCGTATTGGTTACATTTTCATCACAATAGGCGCCTTCTACTTCAAACAAAGAAGTTTCATCAAAACTTGTTTGTCGAGGGTTGTTTATAGGAGACCATTTAGAATCTGTACTTTCGCTTGCTTCAAAAAACGACATACCAGTACAGAAAATCCTTTCCAATACATCCAAGGGAACTTTCCGATATCGGCACAAAATTAAGTGCAAAATTATGCAAAATTGTTCGAGTTTGAGTATTTCATTGTTGGCATCGACCAATTCTCTTAATAAAATATATTTATACGTAAAAATTGTAATTTAATAAAAATTGTAATTTAATAAAAATTTAATTTACTCACATGATGAATGCAATATCTTGTTTTTCCAGTTTGAAATTTTCAAAAAAGACCAAAGCATCATCCACTACATTAAAAATTTTACAATTTTTTGTAAATTCTTATACGTGTGACATCAACGTCATTTTTCTGCTTTACAAGTTTGTAAAAATATCGACTATATGTTTTATATTGATGAGCATTTATGAGGAAACGCTCGCGATTATAAACTTCACCGGTGGCGTCGACTTTATCTTGTTTTATTTGGTCAGACGATGACTTTTCTTGTGGCTTTTTATCAGATTCATTTTCTCTGAAAGTTGCCCAATTTTCTAATAAAAAATTAATCAATTAATTAATGTAAATTTTATAAAAAATAATAAAAATATTTCACCCATGATAAATCAATTTTGAAAAAATTTTTCAACTTTGTTTTCTATTAAATTGAAAAATATCTATAGTTATTAACTTTTAAAAGTTTTCATTGATTGGTTTAATTAATTATTAATTTAATAGCCAATGAATTTTATAAAATTTGTACAAATTTGTATAATAGTAAATATAACAAAAAATCTTGGAGACTACCAACAATATTTTAAAAGTTATTTTGTAGAAATTATATAATTTTTATTTTTTATTTTTTATTAATAAATTATCAAATAAAAAAGTTATGGACTATCTTGATAATTATATCGTCAATTTCTCCGTCACGTTATCTATGGCGATGAAGAAGGGTTTTTTTAAATTTAAATTTTTTATTTTTTATATTTTTTATATTTTTTATATTTTTTATATTTTTTAATTTTTAATTTTTTTAATTTTATAATTTATTTTATGTGTATTTTGGTGAATTTTTAAATTGACAGAAACCGCCGCAGAAACTAGCGGAAACCGGATAGATCTTCAAAATTTAAAAATGATGTCATCAGACTCACAATCACCTTCGAAATACATGTCTGTAGAGTATGATCTATTCGATAATAATGAAAGTACGCACATTGATGTCATTTATGGATCTCACATGGGAAAACATTTTATAGACAAATTTGAACCAAAAATGTTTAAAATTTGGACGGATAACGAGCTACAATGGATTTCCATCAATAATACGTACTTTAAAAAATTAATTTATAAATAATTAAAAAATTTTTGAAAAGACATTCTTTGAAAATGGACAAATTGATGGCTATAAAATTGACAAAACATACAATCAATATGAGAATCACAGACGGTAAAAATAACATTACAAAAAGAACAAGAAGTGATCGATTTAAGCAAAATGCAAAAGAATCCAATGGTATTTTTATTTTATTTTATTAATTTTTTTTAATTTTTTTAATTTATTAGATGTAAACAACATTTCTCGTTTCTTATTAAAACAACAAGTTGATACTTATAAAGAAAATGCTACAAAGGATGAATTACAAACAAATCCTCTACCTGTTATTAACATGGAGAATTATTCGAAGGAAAACACAAATGCAACATTTAATTCAGGTCTACATAGCATGATTAGTGAAGATCAAAAAAATATAGAAAGTTTAAAATTTATAATCAATTAATTAATAAAATTAATATAGGTTTCGATGAAAAATCGGAAAACATTGGAGTTATAGATGGAGACAAAACAGTTATAATGCCAAACGAATTTAATCAAGTTCCTTTAGAAAATGTACCATCAAATATACAGGCTGTGTAGTTAATAACTTTTATTAATTAATTTTTTTTAATTTATATTTTTAGACCTTATGGTCAATTGGCCAAATTGGCAAAAATCAGCCTACCAAATTTACAAAAAGACAAAAAAAAGAGAACAAATTCCAGTCTTCGAATCAAAAAGTCTGTAATTTCTCCACCTCTCAATGAAACACCGACAATTTCAACAAATAAAAAGCAATCAATTATGCAAAAAAACAATCCACAAAATCAAACAATGCCTATTCCAACTGCTTCATTTATGAAACAGAGGTCCAATTTCCCTCAAGTTTCAAAAACTAAAACATTGAACGTTTTGAACTTTAATTCAAATTTCGTTCCTTTTTTTTACGGGAAAAAAATTATCGTTAAAAGGATAAAATCTTCTAGCAATAGTATACGTGATGTGTTTATAACGATAAGTATTAACGTTAACTTGTTGAATCAAAAGTTGACTAAAGAATTGAATCCAATGATTATTCAGATAAAGAGGATTAAGAGAATAAGGAAGAATGATGACTGTAGTAAGGGGTAATGGGGAATTTAATTTAAATTTTATACACATTGTATTATTAATTTCGTGAAATTTATCCTTTTTATTCAAATATTTTGAATTTTAAACACATTTGGTTATATATTTCATGAAATTATAATTTTATTCAAGAATTATTTATTTTAAACACATTTTATTATTTATTTCGTGAAATTTATCCTTTTTATTCAAATATTTTGAATTTTAAACACATTTGATCATATATTTCGTGCAATTATTATAAATTTATACTTTATGTACTAAACTTTTAATTAGATTAAATCCCGTTGTAATAAAATACTCAATATTGAACCAAGAAAAGACGACTGAACCAAAAGAAGTGAAAAATATCATGTATATCAACAGTTATGATGTAGTTTTGGCCGGTAAAAATTACAATTATAAGTTATAATATTATTTAGGCCTTTACAGTAAAGAAAAACTACAACAACAATTCTTAAATTCTCCATTAAAATTTCGTATATACGATCAAGAATATAAACGCATAAACAAGCGAGATAATGTTGACGTTTTTGGAAAATTTGACGGAGATTTAGACTTGTCAAATTCTCAATTAATCAAAGGTAAATTAAATAAATAAGAACATTTATTAATAATTAATAATTATTAATTAAATATATAGATAAAGTAATACATCATAAAGAACGAGAAGAAGAGTTGAAAAAACTCGAAAAATACAGCTTAGCGAAAATGGACATTTCTGATCTATTCAAAGGGGTTTGTATTCTGTCTGAAAACCTCCCAATTAGAGCACAGTTTTATAATAATAGTAATAATACTAATAATTCCAAGTTTCCAAAAAATGATAAAAAAGACGTTCAAAATTTAAGTAAGAAATTTTCCTGGTATTTCGAAGATAAAAAAACAGTAATGAAAGAATCTGAAACAAATTACATTTCTGCAGCAAGCTACGTTTCGGTAAAAATAAACTTGGCCCTACCTATTGATTTTAAAATGGATGCTTGTAACGAAGCTCTTTTTTCTCGAGGAATAGTTGTAATAAATAACAAATCGGTAGTAAAACGAATGGAAAATTTAGTTGAAATTGTCAATATTTTTGATTATGTAAATTGCTATAGACTGAATTATAAATGCGGCGTTATGGGGTATTTTGAAAAGATTAAACATGTTGATCAATTGAAAAAAAATAGGTTTTTTATAAAAAAATAATTATAAAAGTGTTTTAAAATTTTTTTAAAATTTTTTATTCAAAATTTTAGCTCACCTAATATCCACCACATAACGGGAATTTGCCTATTATTCAAAAAAAACATAATAATATTTGTCGAGTCAAACGTGAAATTATTGGCAGAAACTTTTAAAAAATGCATAGATCTGAATTTGAGTCATGTTAAAATTCTTTTCAATTCAAATTTAATCTATAAAGAGAAGATTTATAGTCAGAAATTTATTATAAATGAAATTATCGATTTGGGATTGGACGTGAAAAGATTAGTAATGTTGCTTGGGACGAGGGGGAAGAATTTGCGCAGTAATTTTGATGAGGACGTGGAAATTTTGAAAAAATTTGCCTTCAAAATGGAGAGTGTAATTTTAAAAAATAAAAAAATTAATTGATTAATTTTAAAAATTAGTTGCTGTATTGTAGCACATTTAAAAACGCTCTACATGGGAATTTTGAACTTTCTACGGCTGAATATCAAGTGATTACAACGAGATACAATTTTATCATTAATGGTTTTTTAATTTTTTAATTTTATAATTTAATTTTGTATTCTTTTATAGAATTAAACATTTCGAAATTTTACCACAATAATTTTGAGACATTTCGAATCCAGTACGATAAAATTCTGGAAACGGGTCAAATCTGTGATGAAAATTTATCAAATTTGGTATTTAATAAACGAAAAAACTTTACTTTTATAAACAACTGCCCGTCTAAAGTACTTGTTAATGAAAAAAAAGATTATATTTCTCAAAACGGAGTAATAATTATATATAATTTTTATTTTTATTTATTTAGAAATTTGTCACGTGTGTTTCAAACATGAATAAAAACCAACAAGCGTATTTTTACTATGATGATGAATTGTTGAAACGTGGTCCTGATGCAATAAGAGACACTATATCGTATGTAGTTGATGATGGAGAGGTAGCATTTTTATTTTAAAAAAATTCATTTTTTCAAAAATTTTTCAAATTTGTTCCTTTATTTTTCAATTTTTTCAAAATTTAGCAAAACAAATTCTACACATTCGGAGGAGTCTTTCTTTCCACAACTCTCCCTTTAAATAAGACAAAAAATGCCAAATATGTTGAAATTTGTGGAAAAACGCCTTTAAAAAATAAGTTTCGATCAGGTCTATCAAAATCAGCCAAACGTTCAGAATTTTTTGAAAATGAAAATAATAATCGTGAAACTTATGGCTCTATTGTCAATTTATTTACAAATCGGAATTATTTTAAATGGGATAACCGAAATAATGACATGAATATATGGAAAAAGATTGACAATGAAATTTATAAAAGGAAAATGTTGTATTGTGACGAATTTGGTGTCGACGCTAATTTAAAGAAAAAGCAATTTACAAAAAATTTACAAAATTTAAAATCTTTAAAAGCCTTTAATTTTAAATTTGAAAAGTTTAATTTACAGGATGAATACATGATGCCTATTCAATGTGATGTAAAGTATGTGGATAAGCTAAAAGTGTTTACTTGTGGGCCATATAATAACAAAAATATGAATGTCGCTGATAATTATATTCCTTTGTAAAAAATAAATATATTTTCAAAAATATACAGATTAAATTGAAAAAAGCAGGAAGAAATTCGATTCAAATAATGAGACCCAGCCTATGTTCACCGCCGGGAAAAACTATGTTCTGAAAGTGTTCCTACGTTTTGCGGAAAAGGTGAACGAACACACGAACACACAAACAATTTTGATCACTTTACTTTATATAATAGAGGATTTATAAATAAAATTTTTATCATAAAAATTGTTAACATGTTGTTGAGTATCATACCAGCAATGTTAATTACAATTTAATTAATAAATTTTGATCAATGTTTTGTAATAAAATGAAACTAAATAACAATGCGGTTCTTTTAAGGTATATATCGTCATAATGAGAAATTTTAAATATATACATTTTACAAAAAATTGATTTTTTAACGTTATAACCTCCTAAAGTTTTAAAAGTAGACAAAAAATATACAAAATAAACTGCAGTCATTCTAGATAAATTAATTCAAAATAAAATTACGATTTAAAATTATGTTAAATTTAAATAACATAAATATGACCATTTTTAAGGTATACATTTTACTAATTTCAATGTTTTTCTCGTGGTTGAAAAAAAAATAGAGAATTGATTTTTTGAAGTATATATGGCCATTTAATCACCCATGTAGAACTGATGGAAAATTTTCCGACCCACCCTATTATTTATAAATTTATAAATATAATAAAGGTAATTTTTTATAAAAAATGTTGAAAATTTCTATCAGACTAATTTCCAAAATATCAAATTACCATAATTATTTTAATATTATAATATTTAAACACAAAACTAGGATAAAAAGTTATTATAAACGCTTAAACTAATGATTAAGTAAAGACCAGTTGTTGGAAATTTCATACTGTTTGTAAAAATCCACATTGTAGATTTTACAATGATTTTACTTGTTGGATTTTGAAATAATGTCAAAATGTTGATGATTGGTAATTAACCAGTAGTTAACATACGATATTATTTAAATTATAGAGTTTTACATTTTAAAAAAAATAATTATATTAATGTCATCATTACTATACGCTAATAAACAATAATTAGCTAATCGAGACCTAAAAGAGTGAATTAGACCGGTTCGTAAAATTGGTAAATAGTATTATATATAAATTATAAATTATAATTAATAAAATAACAAAAATAAAAAACTTTTTTTTAAATTTTTTTATAAAAAATTATTAACTATCAAAAAAGTGGTATGTAATACCTAGATGGATTATATCATGGGTAATTGATCATCTGGCTTATTATTACTATTAGTACAAGTATCTAATGCATTAATATTGAAATGGTAAGTAACTATTAGAAATTTAATCATTTATTTCAAGATATTATGCAACAGACAAGTTGGAGCATACTATTGATATACATTTTATTATAAAAGTCTTCATATTCAGTTTTCTTAGCCTATTTTTATAATACAAATATATACTAGATTTTACTTTTTGATTATTGACAGTGTTATTGCATATTATATTCAGCAAGAGAATAAAAACCATAAATTATCGACACAGATATTAATAATAAATAATAAATAATAAAAAATAAATTGGATTTTTTAATTTCCACTTGAAACTAAAAATATCTCCTTGATCAAGTGTGTGTCACATATTATTAAATATTTAAGACTAATTATTGATTTTTTTCATTGTCTATTATAAATTTTATAATTGTTATTAAAATGTCCTCAAGTTTTATCTTCCACAATCTATAAAAAGTCTTGTGTGTGTGTGTGTACCAGACGCATAATGAAAAAAGAACAACATGTTGGAAATGAAGAAGATGACAAGTTGACAGATTTGGTTTCAGTAGTTCAGAGAGCATTACAAGTGGATCGTAAATATATAATTGGAAAATAAACTATAAATAATTATAAATATAATTAAAATGTAGAAAATGTATAAAAATTTTATAAAATAATTATACAATTTATTTAGGCGACAGAAAGAAAATGCTGGTGAAAAAAAAGCTTGTCAAAAAAACAAATCACCGACCTAAAAGAGCACTGTTTTGTCTAACCTTAAATAATCCGATTAGAAAAATTTGCATCAGTATTGTTGAATGGAAGTATTATAATATACTATAATTTATATTTTTTTTTTTAAAAAAAGTTTACAATTTTTTTAGAATGTTTGAATATCTCATTCTAACCACCATATTCGGAAATTGCGTGGCTCTAGCGATTTATAAACCTTTTCCCGGAGAAGATACGAATCGAACCAATGATATTTTGGTACATTTTACATTAAAAAATAAAGAACAGATGTCAATATTCTAAAAATGAAATTTTAAATATTTTTTAATTAACAATTTTATAAAATTCAATAAATATTTTATAAAACCAGAAAAATTTTTAATTGGTACAATAGTATTTTAAATTTACGGATTATTAAAAAAATAATAATTTGAGAATTTCCAACGAATAAAATGTCATTTTTTAGGAAATTTTTCCCGTTAATATTTACGTTTATGTATGATTTTTACTATAATTTTATACATTTTTTAGGAATACTTTGAATACGTCTTTCTAGGAATATTTACAATAGAATGTATCTTAAAAATACTAGCTATGGGTTTTTTATTCCACCCTGGCGCTTATTTGAGGTCCAAGTGGAATATACTCGACTTTTTAATCGTCTCAATAGGGTAATTAAGATAATAATATTTTATAAATTATCTTTATCAATTTTAAATAATTTTATCATTTTTATATTATATCTTTTAGAAACGTTACACCATTATTGTACTACCTGAATTTAAAGGGGTTTAATCCCAAAGCACTCAGAGCTTTTAGAGTTTTGAGACCTCTGAGGTTGGTGTCTGGGGTTCCAAGTATTTATTTATTAATTAAAAATAATTATTTCACTTTATAATTTAGTTTTTATATAATTAAAAATTACTTAGGTTTACAGGTTGTATTGAATTCTATTCTACGCGCAATGGTCCCTTTATTACATGTCGCCTTACTAGTTGCATTTGTGATTATTATTTACGCCATTATTGGACTCGAGCTCTTTTCTGGAGAGCTACATCGTACGTGTTTTAAAAATGATACTTGTAATTCAATTTTTAAATTAAAATTATTAAATTAATTTTTTTAAATAATAATAATTATTATTATTAGTTTTTTTTAAAAAAATGTAGATGAAATGATTAATCCACCCATAGTGTGTGGTGGACTTTATAATTGCGATGAAGGGTACGTTTGTCAGGAGTTTTTCGACGGGCCTAATTACGGAATAACAAATTTTGATAATATCGGACTGGCTATGCTCACTGTTTTCCAATGTGTAACTTTAGAAGGGTGGACTGACGTTTTATACATGGTAACAAAATAATATATTGGAAATATAATATTGCACAAAACTACATTTTTTCACCAAGTTCACTATATTTCGCCAACGACATACAATATATTTTATAATTTAAAATGTAGTGAACGATATTATAATGAAAATTTAACTTTTCTAACTATTTAATTAATTGGAAATTAAAAAAAAAATTTGCACACTTGCTCAATGCTCATATATAAAAAATAAAAAAAATATATATAAAAATGGGTAAAATTGAAGAGGTCGAATGTACGATTTTCTGGAAATTTGGCGAAATATAGTGAAACTTGGTGTTTAATTAAAATTTTTCATACTTTTCTAAATTTTCCCACAAGTTGTATAATAAATAGTTTCATTTAATTTTAATTTTTCAATTTTTTAATTTTTAAAAATATTCGACATAAAATATTATATAATTTAAATTTTAGATTAACGATTCGATGGGAAATACATGGCCTTGGATTTACTTCTTGTCTCTGATAATACTCGGTTCCTTTTTTGTAATGAATCTTGTTCTAGGAGTTCTTAGTGGGTATAATAATTTGATATTAAAAATTGATATTAATTTTTTAAAATTAAATAAAATAAATAAACATTGTTTTAATTATAGAGAATTTTCAAAAGCTCGTGAAAAGGCTAAAAATCGAGGAGATTTTAAAAAACTACGAGAAAAACAAAAAATAGAGGACGACTTGAGAGGCTACATTGACTGGATTACACAAGCCGGTAAAAATTTTCAATTTTTCAATTTTTCAATTTTTATATTTTCATATTTTTTATATTCTTTATATTTTATATAAATATATATTTCTTTTAGAGGATATTGAAAATGAAAGAGATTGTCGTCCTGATTTACCTCTATCTAAACGACAATTCTTCAAGTTTAATGTTAATAATAGCTTCAATAGAATGCAGATCGTCACTTATATAAAGTAAAACTATAACAAAATAACAACTTAATAATTAATAATTTTAATATATTAAATAGAAAAAGATTCAACACATCTATTAAAAAATAGTAATTTATTTTTTTATTTTTTTATTTTTTTATTAATTATTTTAGCAGAAAAACTATGAGAAGTTTAGTGAAATCTCAATTTTTTTACTGGCTCATAATCATACTCGTTAGTTTAAACACGATCGTTTTAACTTCAGAACATTCTGGACAGCCCAAATGGTTGACTTTGTTTCAAGATGTTGTTAATTTCATATTTGTGATACTTTTCACATTAGAAATGCTTCTTAAACAGTCTTGTATGGGGTTTAAAGTGTACTTTTCTTCGTGCTTTAATAAATTCGATTGTTTTGTAGTAGTTTGCAGTATTATAGAAATTAGTCTCATTTACGCCGGGGTTATATTTCCATTGGGTCTTTCGGTTTTGAGAAGTGCACGATTACTGCGAATTTTTAAAATAACAAAGTAAATTATCATTTTTTTATAATATGATAATTATCTTATAATTTATCATCATGATATAATAATACTTTTTAGGCATTTTCACTCTTTGAGTAATTTAGTTGTTTCTTTACTCAACAGTATGAAGTCCATTGTCAGTCTTTTATTGTTGCTGTTTTTATTCATTGTCATATTTTCTTTGCTTGGCATGCAGTTGTTTGGAGGAAAATTCAATTTTAACATGAATGAGACGAAACCTCGGTCTAATTTTGACACATTTTGGCAGTCTTTTATTACCGTTTTTCAGGTATTATTTAATTCATTCATTTATAATGAATATTATTATAAATATAGTATATTTAATAACAACTACATTTTATAATGTAGGTTCTAACAGGAGAAGACTGGAACGTGGTAATGTACAATGGGATACAATCATATGGTGGTATACAATCAATCGGGATGGTCATGTGTTTTTACTTTGTTGTCATGTTCATTTGTGGAAACTGTAAATTAGTATTTTACTAATTATTTTAATTATTATTATAATAAATTTTATTATTTATTAAATTAACAGATATTCTTCTAAACGTTTTTTTGGCCATTGCCGTGGATAATTTGGCAGATGCAGACACTTTAACACAGTCCAATGATGAGGAAAAGATCATTAAAGAGAAAATAAAAAATATGGAAATGAAAGTGATGTTTTTTTCATTATCCTATTTTTTAATTATTCAATTATTCAATTTTTAGGATTTTGAAGAAACTTCCACTATTGATAGCATGCAAAGCGAAATTGATCAAGCAGGTATAATTATAATTATAAATTATTTATAATAATTATTTTATACTATTTTACGTAACATTTTTTAAATAAAAAATAGAAAACCACCTAAAAGCTTGTCCGAAAAGGTCAATGGACGGAGAAATGAACCAACTTGACTTTCAAGTACCTGCTTACAACTCTCTATTCTTCATAAAACCAGATAACAAGCTTAGAAAGATTTGTTTATTCATTATAAACCACAAATACTTTTCCAATATCGTTTTGCTCATTATCCTGCTAAGTTCCATCTCATTGGCAGCAGAAGACCCACTTGTCAGCAACTCTTTTCAGAATACTGTAGTTTTAAATAAAATAAAATATAATAAACTAACCTAGAACTAATGCATTTTTTCCAATTTATAATCAAATTTTAGATTCTCAAGTATTTCGACTACTTTTTCACGGGGGTCTTTACAGTAGAGATAATTCTTAAAGTTTACGCTCTAGGGTTTATTCTTCACAAGGGGTCTTTTTGCAGGAGCAATTTCAATTTATTAGACTTGTTTGTCGTCATTGTGAGTCTCTTGTCCTTTTTCCTAAAGTAATTATTTTTTAAAATATTATTTCATTTTATTTAAATACGTTTCCAGCAACGATGCCATAAATGTCGTTAAAATTTTGCGCGTTTTGAGGGTATTGCGACCTCTCAGAGCCATCAATCGAGCAAAGGGATTAAAGGTATATATAATAATATTACACTGTCCTGCATCATTTTAGAAATATATAAACGCTTACGTACGTTTAATCAAACTTACCACGCTGATTCGTATGGTGTGCTTAGTTTTTCTCCATCAGATCTAGTTATCGAGCTACCTGAGTTTTACGTTTTTTTGACATAGTCAACATTCAAACATCCATAACTACTGAACTCCTTGGCAACAATAGTACCAAATTATATAATTTGAATCATCAAGTCCTAAACTTTTAAACAAACTATCACTGAATCATTAATATCAATAAATAAAAGTTATGATCAAAACAAAGTAAAAAAATATGCTAAAAACGCTTTTTTTTTCGATTTTTACCGTTACATATTACTGATTTTAGAAAAAAATAAATTTTTTAATAAAAAATTTAAATATATGCGATAAAGCATAATCGTATCTAAGCAACGCTATTCCCCAGCTAAGAGCTCATTATAAAGAGTGAAGATTCGGCTTTATCGCATATATTTACATTTTTTATTAAAAAATTTATTTTTTTCTAAAATCAGTAATATTGTTGCCAAGGAGTTCAGTAGTTGTGGTCTAGTTGTAGATCTGATGGAGAAAAACTAAGCACACCATACTAATCAGCGTGGTAAGTTTGATTAAACGTATGCAAGCGTTTATATACTTCCAAGAAAAAACATGATTTTGCAGGACAGTGTTATTATTATTATATTAATAATGTTTAATAACTGTAGAATGTTGTACAATGTGTCGTTGTTGCTGTAAAAACAATTGGAAATATAATGTTGGTGACCTTACTCCTTCAATTTATTTTTGCTGCTATTGGGGTTCAGTTATTCAAGGTTTGTATACATTATAAAATATAAATTTTATATTTTAAAAATTAATTTATTTTGATTAGAGGTGTGAATATTTAAAATTATAACATTGTAAAATAAATGATTACAAATTTATGAAAATTTGTTTACAAAAAATTAAATTATACTCCTTTTTAATTAAAATTTCTTCACATCTCTAATCCCAATAAACTTATACGATAAGTAATTTAATTTTTTAGGGGTCATTTTATAGTTGTAATGATTTATCAAAACTGACAGCTGAGCAGTGTCAGTAATTATTTATTCGTTCATTTTTATACTAGTTTTTTTTATTTTTTTATTTTTTTATTTTTTTATTTTTTTATTTTTTTATTTTTTATTATTTTTCTTATTTTTTTTTCAAATAATTTTCACATATTTTTTATACTCTAGAGGTCAATTTATCATATACGATATTGAAAATATGAACAACACGTCAATAGAAGACAGAGAATGGACAAATAATGATTTTAATTTTGATCACATATTAAATGCCATGTTGACGCTTTTCAGTGTTGCGACATTCGAAGGGTGGCCCATGTATTCTTTACAAAAATTGAAAATAAATTTATTTATAATTTTAATTTTTTTGCTAGCCTTTTATACAAATCAATCGACTCGAATGTAAAAAACACTGGCCCTATTTACAACTACAGAATATCAGTAGCCATTTTTTACGTTTCTTATATCATCATTATCGCTTTTTTTATGGTTAATATCTTTGTTGGGTTTGTTATTGTTACATTTCAAACTGAAGGAGAGCAGGAATATAAAAACTGTGATTTGACTAAAAATCAGGCATTTTTTTGAAAAATATTAGATGTTAAATTTGTTTCAATTAATATTATAAATTTGATAGAGACAATGCATCGAATACGCCCTCAAAGCAAAACCTCTAAAAAAGTACATACCTCGAAATAAGCACCAATATCGTACGTGGAGATTTGTTACTTCTCGTCCATTTGAGTATACAATTTTTGCGCTCATTGTTCTCAACACAATTACACTTGGAATGAAAGTTTTTTGTTTTTTTTTAAATTATTTTTAAAAATTTAATTGTAGTTTTTCAACCAACCTCAGTTATACACTGATATATTGGACTATTTTAACATTTTCTTTACGGTAGTATTTACTCTAGAATTTTTACTCAAACTGATAGCTTTCAGAATTAAGGTTAATTTTAAATTATCAATATTAATTTAAAAAAATGTTTATACATGACGTAGAATTATTTTTCTGATGCTTGGAATAATCTAGATTTTATTATTGTAATGGGCAGCATAATAGACATTATGTACGATAAACTAGGAGTAATTAAAATAAATAATTATTTTTTCAAATATTTATTTTTCTAAATTGTTATCTCTTTATTTTTTAGCCTTCAGACTCTGCAATGATAAGTATCAACTTTTTCAGATTATTTCGTGTTATGCGACTAATAAAATTACTCAGTCGAGGTGATGGTATTCGTACGTTAATTTGGACTTTTGTCAAGTCATTTCAAGTAATTTTTATTCATTTTTTATTTCTTTATAAATGTTTTAAATTTTGTTTTTTGTTTGTTTTTATTTTTTATTTTTTTATTTTTTTTTACTTTACTTCTATGTTTTTTGTTTTAATTCTAATTTTCTTAGGCCCTTCCTTATGTGGCATTGCTAATTCTGATGTTATTCTTCATATATGCCGTTATTGGCATGCAATTATTTGGAAGGATTGAAATTAATAGTGAAACGTCGATAAACAGAAACAATAATTTCCAAACCTTCTTTCAAGCCATTATTGTTCTTTTTCGATCAGCTACAGGAGAAGCATGGCAGCAAATTATGATTGATTGTACTTTAAATCCAAAGGTTAAATGTGATCAGAGTTCGGACGAGTTTGATAGTGAATCATGCGGAAATAATATTTCTTACCTGTATTTCATATCTTTTTATGTTTTGTGTGCGTTTTTGGTAATTTTTTTAAATCTTTTGGTGATATTGTGTATATAACTTAAAATTTAAAAATTAATTAAAAAATACGAAAAATACAACTAAAATGAAAAATTATATTTTTTTCCATCAAAATCTTTGTCATTGTTTTGAAACAGCTTTAATGCTGATATTTCATTATATTTTTTGTTTTAAAATTCATTTTTTATGATATAATGTTTGAAACGTAAATGTGATCGTATTACATAATTTGGAAACTTTTATCAAACTTAGCATTTTGATTGAATTTAATAATACTACAGCATTTGAACAACATGATACATTTACATTTTAAGAATTTATTTAAAGGTAATTCTGTATAAAAACAAAAAATATTTTACTAATTTTTTCGTTCATTTAAGACAAAAATTGAATAAAATAGATAATTTAACTTTTATTATTTAATATCTGGTCTGCGTACATTATTTAAATTCAGTTTTCTATCTAAAAATGACTTTAGAATAACAAATTAAATTTTTGAGAAAAAAAGGTA